>DWTO01001219.1:0-16934 GCA_018244755.1 Jemadia pseudognetus
ACAGTAGATATGGGAAACTAGTCGCCTAGGGACGTAAGGGTCAGATAATCGAGGGCCGAGTCCCAAACTAATGTCATTACAGTTTCAGTCGTCTGACGCCTAATTACAAGTAACATTTTACAATACGAAATTTCCTTTTGTTGTGTTGCTATAGACAGGAAGCACTGAAATGTGTGGTGCTGGAGAACGGAATAAGATTTCAACGTAAATGTTTGCGTGTTTAGATGAACTGTTTGTGGCATTATAATATTACATATAACTGAAGTTTTCTTACCAGATTTTCAGATTTCCAAATTGAAACGTCGTAGACAACTCGTATACCTAACGTTGTTGAAGACAAGTAAGTAGAATTAGTAGAGATGATTCAAAAGCCTTTGCCGAAGTGCATGATTATTTTTACCAACAAACCTTATACAGTTATACTAATTGTTCGCTAATACATTTTGTACATGTAGTATACATAATAAAGCCAACAATTACAAAGAGTTTCATACAATATACACTAAACTCAAAACCTAATAACTTACATAAGATAAATTCTAAGCCTGTATCTATCACTGTAAGTAACATGTTTAAAATTGTCTATACCTAATGGAAATGTACACACGAAAATACTTCAATCAAATCAGAAAGTCACAAAAGAGACACCCGTTTGGGCGAATTGAGAGAGCGAAATGAATTCATTAGCATCGTAATCGAGTTGAAAATAAATCCGTGGTGAGTTTTTTTCCTTTACACAAATCATAAATAATATCTATATGAAAATTTATAAGAAAATAGAAATTATGCAACAGCATTGCAAATGGCTTTCAAAACGATGGTACATACCTACATATATAAATACATAATATTTTACACATGAGTAAAATATGGATAATGTCATTATAACTTCACTTTCCAGAGATACCTACAAGTGGAACGTACGAAGTGACAAGGAAAATAAGACGAGGGTTCCGCTGAGAAAGTTCAAGGTTACGGCGTGATAAATTTACGGTGACTTTCGCCGTAACACTTACGTAAATGTCACGTGCAGAACACGGACACGGCTGAACTAATGCAATACCTTACTGTACGGTTATCTGTACCGCTATTGATTTATGAATACACTTTGCAACAGTAGAAAAATAAATTATAAACATGACAATCAC
Organism: Jemadia pseudognetus; assembly: GCA_018244755.1. NCBI lineage: Eukaryota > Metazoa > Arthropoda > Insecta > Lepidoptera > Hesperiidae > Jemadia > Jemadia pseudognetus. Next base: position 1,149 of record DWTO01001219.1, read on the forward strand.
ATAACGCTAGTTACACAAAAGGTCGCCTCATCGCTACCGACACGGTCACTTCCAGGCACCCTTCAGGTACCTAGGAGAAATGAAAATGAATACAATTTCGTTAAGTCCATTTTAATGTTAATTATATATTTAGAGTACGTGTCATAACTCTGTGAAACATAGGTATTATGGAATGTTCAAATTGCCGCAAACAACATAAGCAGATTTGTTGAGAGCATTGCTGCGTAATCAAACAACTCCTGACGAGGGTTTGTTATTAGAGATTAATGTTATATGAATGATGAAATTAAAATTATAAATTCAATTTCAAATTTTCAATTTTTGTGTATTGTATTTATCTAATTGTATAGTTGTAAGTGTATTATTTCAAATAGGTACTATGACTCTAATTATTTATCTATTATATTATATTGATTGCCTCGTCCGTCGTGTTGGTTGCAAACCCGACTGTCGACTGTGTTCAATTCAAATGCGGGGTCGAGCACCATTTGATTTTGTAATTTAGATTTGCATATGTTAGATTCATTTGAAATTTTTATTATTTTGTTATTTAACGTTCATAAAACCTAATCTACTATTAACAAATGACCTGATTGTTTAATTGACAGAAACTGCCATCTATAAATAATTAATATCAAAACAATACATAACACCATAATTCATACAAATGTAATGCAATTTGGTTATTTACTTTAAAACCAAAAGCTTTCAATCATTTTAATTTAATGTTTATAAAACCAAATGGATAAATTGTTTTAATTTAAAAAAGCGAATAAAAAGTATAATAATCACACGTAGATATTGCGTTGATTTAATTTATTTTCTTTATCAACTTTACGCTTCTTGCAACCTCAGGTACCTACTTTATTTGGTACCCTTTTCAACATAGTTTTAACCAACACGGTGTATTTCTTTACAAGAGTGACGGGCACGAAGCGTATTGGGCACGAAACACTTGGGCCTCTGTAGCAATATCAATAATTAAAAGTCTCAGCAGTTCATAGTTCTCTTTACACTGTTCTCAAAACACTTGTAGAAAAGGATAAATATATGTCAAATGCTATTATAGTTATTTTTTCTCAACTTATATATCCCGATTTTGCTAGTTGCTTTAGCTGTACCTACGAGTAAACTGTAAGCTTTAGCTGTAACCTTTCCTTAAAGTAAAAATTGGGGAGAGTAATATAGAAACAGTCTAAATTACCTCAAGTTTGTACTTAAACAACATAATATATGCCACCGGATATAATAATTACGTATACCTATATTTATAAACAGTATCAATTTGTGAAGAATCATCAGAAAATAAGAGATTTGTTCAGTATCTCATTTCTTTTATGAAGACAACACAAAATGGCCGACCTCGTCTAAATGATACTTATTTAATGCGCGTCGCAATTGTTTCCAGCGACGAGAAAATGGCGGCTTATAACAATTTATTCGCGCTCTCATTTGAAATTACTATGCGAGAACATTTCTGCCTGTATCACTTATTCAACTGTATATTTTGATGAATGTTGATGTGTCATACGGTTTAATATGCCGTGAAAATTTAAATATATACAAGTGATATTCTTAAATTTCACATTATGAATTCAACTAGTTGAAATTAAAGTTGAATTTAGGATTATAGGTTACCCTTTTGTAAACAACAATGAGGAATACCACGCCCAACGACCGTCGGGTGCCAAGAAGAAGACATAAACGAAACTATTCGGGCTAACCCGGACGCACTATATGTAATGAAATTTCACACAATGCTTAGGCGTAGAATTTCCAAAATTCCTTTCTTAGTGCGCACTTCAATATGTTATTTAAGGAAGTTATGTGTCAAATTTTATGCTAAGCCGAACTGCTTTGTCTCTGCGTTGATCAATCAGTTAATCAGTATCTTATTTTATAAATGCATATGTCGATAATAATATGATATTGGCCGATGAGTATCCAATAAATTGAAATCGGTGTACTTAAATTTTGTAATTTAGGTAAATCTGTAATATTTTTCCAAGAATCACTGTGTGTATTCAGAGTTTTCAAGATGTATTGTATACATACATACATACATAATTATCTTCATACCATGTTCCGCTCGGGGCAGAGGCAGAGAGTACGAAGTGCCAAATATGTCTATCCTTACAGACCTGTCGCGCTTCTTCTGTATTCATCACTCTCTTCGCACATCACATCATCATCACATGCACGCCGGTTTGGGAGACTTCTGATTGTCCATCAGCCAGTGACTGGCTTATTTTTGATTAAGCTCTCTTAATCAAATAGGCTGCCTCTTTCATCAGCCATTTTCTCTTAAGTAGTATCTATGTACATGTCCGTACATAGAAGACGTATTATTTTGCCACGAAATGTTATTCGCCAGTCAATACGCTATGTGTGGTTTTGAAACGACACAATTTTCATTGAAATTTAAGGAGTTTCAGATATAAAATTGCTTCTTTACTTTTGATTATAGTCAAATGTATCGATCGGGTCGTAATATTTTTTTTACCTTCACGCTTCCCAACTTTTACACTTTTAATGGCATTGCTTGGATTTCTAAAATAAACCACATAATTGGATTCAAATAAATATCAGCAAAAAAACAGTGATTGTCTGATGTTTTAGATTTCACCAACTTACACCGAAGACTCTGAAGTTTAAACCTGATATCTGTGTCTAATGTTTCAACGAATGCAACATCACGCTTGTGTGTACTCGAAGAGATAAGTAGAGTGGCACTACACGCATTCCCCACACAGTTCCAATATTAAGTGAAGGATAATTCGATAATGGAACGGACAAATTGTTCATTTATCGATAACGTCCTTAAGGCGTATGCAGTCTGACAACTCATACTTGTGAATTATGGTGGACTAACGGTTTAGGGCCCGTTATTTTTAAAGGGATGTTTCTAAAAGTAGAAATCAAAAGGAATAAAGGACAATAAAGAACACACAATATACTGTTATACACATTTACTATATAATATGATAATTTACAAGTTATACTATATAAATAAACCATTATACAATTACAAAGAATGTATGCTCACCGTTCTATTGGTTACATCAATAATTACGTCATGCGATTAAAATATATCACTATAAAAATAACTACAGAATACTTCATGTAACTATGTTCCCATATTAGAAGGTTTATATCTAAATTTTTACTATTTTTCTACGCCATACGCACATTACTACATGTGTATAATATATTTTAATCTTTTACAGAATTTCAATTGTAACTTTCATTTCTATACAAGAGTTCAATTCATTACGCATTGCTGTATTTTTTTACATTACATTAATTATATTTATAGAAATCACCAAAAAATAATTAAAGCACCGTACAAATGAATAAATCCCTGATCGCATTGGTTCAATATTATATAGAACATGTATAATGGATATATTATAGGGTTGTCCAAATATTATTTATAAGTAATATATAATTTGGTATAAAAGCATTTTGATCCATCAATTGGTCTGTTTTTGGGGACGAACTCCAAAAGGACGATTATACCATGCCAGTAAAAAGGGTTTTCGAAAAATTTCTCATTCTCAACTTTATCATACACGGATGAACTTTTTTTAAAATATATGTATGATCAAAAGCGAACGAAACAAGTGGACGCGGTCATAGTAGTAAATTTACTTTAATTGTAGGAAATATTTTCAAAAAATGTATTGTTCACATATTTAGTTTATTGAAGAACTAACAAAAATATACATGTATGTAATATTACACTTTTACACTTTGATACTTCGGCATAATGGCTCTTACCTCTTAAGTGTACCTTCAACATACTCGTAACAGCAGTGAAAAATTCGCATATCTTACGAATATTTGTGAAAGGATTATTATGTCCGGTCTTTTCATATCCATATTATATACATACATGGCACAAACATAGCGTTTTTATTCGCTACTCCTACAATATGATTTTTATGTTTAAAGTCATATTATATTAATGTTACATGTTTTCGTTGTGGGGCAAGAATGTAATATTAGTATTTGTCTATATGTAAGTATTCACCAGATATTATTGGATTGTTAATATAACTAGTAGCATACAGGCATTGAGGCTTACTACTCGTATTCCCGGCATCGTGAATCTGACTAATGGAGTTGTGACAGCCGCGAGGGATCTGAGTTCGGTCGGTCCTACAGTCCGGTGAACCTGACTGCGCAGGAAATAATCCATGGAGGCGCGTTACAAACCATAATGTTAACAGGTATATGAAATACTAGTGAGTAAAAATATGTATACGTATATGTTTTAATCTTTTAATATATTTATACTGGTTATTGCGATGCATCGAGAGATCCATACACAGCACGTAAAAATTAACACGATTTATGCACAAATCGAAGTCTATTTGACTCTTTTTCAATCACTTGTCTTGATATTTGTTTCTTGAATTTTTACAATGTAAAATTCCTGAACAATGTATTTAATACATCGCCATATATATGGATAATGAATTTTGTGGCATTCCGAATGTGATTAAAACAGGCCGTAACCGTGTTCAATTTAATTTAGCAGATTAAACTATGTGTATTATGTTAACCGATTAATTAATAAATATTTAATAAATATTTTATGTTCTTGTATTCAATAAAGTTAATCCGATATTACTTTACGGAAGGTTTATATAAGATTCAATAATATCATGCATACGAGTATGTCATGATTTATTTTACCCACATAAACCTTGGCAAGCTGTCGGATTCAAAATGCCCGTACCCAGCGAACGTGGTCCTTGAATTCAGATGGATTTTCCATTAATATAAGTCACTCTCGATTACCGTTATCCTCTTTCCTATACTAACCCATTCATGGTGAACGAGAAAAAGTGTGACCCTTTGATAGTAACTCTTTTATTACGGTGGCGAGAAATATGTAACCTTAAATTTTTTTGTGTACAAACATATTTTAGGTCAAAAATCTTGACATGCTGAACAATGACACTTTGATGTGTGTTTTTCTTTTAATTTTATTACCCTGCAAAAGATGTACTGTAATGAATTACAGTTTTACGAGCAGCAACTGACCCACGTACAGTCGTAAAGTACTTAACTTGTACACAAAGTTGCGTTGTACTGGGTCAGTTAAAGAACAAAAGCTAGTTCACATTGTCTTCATGGACGTTAGCATGCGTAATTATCCGTAAAAGGTGGTAAAGTTAATCCTACTTTATATTACAGTTTGGAGGTTACAAAACTCACTGCCCAGGGCTACATTTAATTATCATTGTCACCGCACTAATCCATAGTGTATCCCAGACTATAGGCATCCATAGAGTAGCTATTTAAGTGACCTAAAGTAAATAGACGTTCGTTTCTTTCGCTATAATTACCTGCTTTTATTTCTTAAGTATATTTCTCCCACAAGCCCACCTTACTGCTTTATTTTGCTTTAAGAGACCGGAAATAAACAACAATTCAATTAACAATTTAATCTATGTTAGTGATATTGATAGAGATGTGTACTGTATAAGTATGTTGCAGGAAATATAGATGGAAAGTGACATTTGTTTATTAATATGTAATATATGGAATTAGTATTACGCTTATACACAAAACCATTTATAATGCATTCGTGTATGTATAATTTTTGTTTTTATAATTTTATACTTACTATAATATATTCTCTATATTTTTTAAATTTTAAGAGTATATTAATAATTATACTTATATTTGATTTCATCTACAATGAATATATGTAAACACTATACTACTAAGTAAATATTTATTTAATACGATATGTTTAAGCATAATATGAAAATTCTTATACGACTTTACTACAATAAATTATTAGATGTATTTTTTATGACATTATGAGCTTCGGTAATCTAAACCTTAATTGCCGTCATTGATTTCCAACCGGTAATAAAAAAGAATAAGCTGAACTATTAAAGAAATGAATTAAAAATGACGGAATTGATCATACTCTCTCGCTCACACATTACTGTTGTGTATACAAGCGTATGGCGTGCAAAAAATATTCAATCCAAACTTGCTTTCAGGTTATCTCGACATTGTCTTCTCATAAAAAATACAATCACGTCTCTCACTTTTTGGTTAGCTTAGCTCTTAGCTGTGAAAGTGTAGTATTTATTTTTTAATAAAAGTTATGGAAAAATATTTGCTGACTTAACTTTCTCTCGACTCGTACACGAGACATTTTACATTATACGATTTAATACATAGCTCCGGTTATACGTATGAAGGTTGACCGAATACCCACTCCCATAATACTTGCATACCTACTTCATAATGTCATTGAAATACGACAGCTGACAGAGGCGACATCTATAAGCACATCAATACAACACATATATAAGTACTCGTTTACAAATATGGTCAAGTACCACGTCCCCCTCAATGTCTATTAAAGCCTGTTCCATGCAATTTGTCGTGACCAGATTTATAATCTTGAGATATTAGTTCTGGCTGTCATTAAAAATAATTATCATCAACTCCTTCGCTGTAACAATGTTAGACAGATAACTCACAGTTGGGTAGCTTAAATTGCCTACAGTTATATTGTCAGATCGACCAAATACGCGTTAGCAACTTTTGACACCCAAGAAACAGCAGACACATTTCAATGTGTGCGCTTTGTGTGAGATTAATCACGATATTTTCGTTCAAAGGTACTCCAGATGATATTCAATTTTATATTATACGTTCAATAACCTTAACATCTCAAGATTAAAACCGCGATCGGATTTACAATAATTTCGACGCCACAAACATAACACGATAGAAAATAGTACAAGATTAAAATACAAGGTGGATTACAATACAAGGTGCATAGGAATTTGCACTGAAACCATTTTATATATATATACACGTCATTTTGTCCACAGATACGTTTAAAACGTTACTATATATTATGAATTAAATGATATAATTTTGGTCGTTACATGGTTACTTGATTGTTAATACAAGAATTATTTCTTCCTAAGGTACTAAATATGTTTTAAAAACAGAAGCATTCACGATTACGCCAAACCATTACTAAAGTTTTATTTAAATATTACTTAATCATTATTAAAGTTAATGCTTAAGTAATATTTTCAATACAGAGTCTACAATTTATATAGTCGTACAAGTAAATAAATATACAAATTTGTATTTTAAAAATACACGTAATAATTTCTTAAGCCTATTAAAAGAGTAATAATCATGTAATATTATTCGTTGTTTTACATTTAGTAATATTCTAAATATCCATAGCAAAAGAAATACATTTTATTCTACGAATAGCATTGATATTTTTATATTCTTCGATACGATTTTCACTAATTCACTTATATTACCATTTCGCGGCGCCGTTCCCCATTGATTTGGGGTCCGCGCTGTGTTTGTCTCTCCCTTTTTCCCTATTAACCGTTACATCATCTCATTCATATTACCTTTTACGCAATTCAACCAGTAAATTTATACACATTACATTAAATGCAACGTATATCATGTCAAAATATGAAAGCAATATATGTATTATTGAAATTCGTAGGTAATACGAAATTATTATGAAAACATTATGTATTTTCCAAATATCAGTTTTTCCGTTACGTCCATATTCCGTCATATTTAATATAATATTACTTCTTGCCTAATATAGTTACTTGGCAAGACATTATTACAATCCTTAAAATTCAAGAACATTCATACAGATAGATATTTATTCACATTAATGCACAAATTATAAGTAACCACTCAAACTAACCATTTAACGTACATAAGATTTTGATTAAGCGTGGAAAATTTAAATCTATTCAAAAATTTAAAATCTCGCAGGTTAGATTGTTTAATTAAATGAAATGAATATTAAAGCAACCATGAACCAAAAGTACAATAACATTGGTTATATACTTATCAATGCAATATAATTATCGAATAATAATGTAATTGAGTACGGAATAAGTATATAAAATATATATAGATAAGCAACGAATCACTTCATGACACATATCGGAGCACTAACACATCTATACGAAACGGTTGGGGCACTAAAAGTAATATACTTTGTCCGCTGCTTCGAAATGCACGTGCTTTTCGCCGCGCGGGGGCAGCACAACCAACAACCATCAGGCCGGATTCTTTTTGCCGCTGCGCCCTTCCACTTTCACACACTCTTTACCGTTTTTAACCGGACTCTTTTCATCGTCACTTTTATCGGGCTCATTAATTTGGGGGATTTGTTTAGTTTTAGGGGAATCGGTAGCGTCTCTATCCGCTTGGGTGAGTACCTCTTGCACGTGGATCGTGAGCTCCGGTCGGACCACGTGCGTGAAAGGTAGCAGAGCTCCGGCAACATCCATCGTGTTGTTGATGTTTCTGTGCCAGAGCTCCAGCACGACGCTGCGCCGTTGCTACTTGTACCTAGGCGGTCCTAGCCACCCACAGCCGAATACCTGGTAAAGAATATTGTTGCCCAAGTCATTTTGTATTTACAGCGACTAATTTTTACACATCTTTAACATAATGTAAATAGTAAAATTACAGGACAAGTATTTATGGTAATTGTAACTTCCCTTACCTTTTCTACATCCGTAAAATTATGAAACAAACGTACCTGGCAGATGACCAATACCAGCAGTAACAATACCAATAAAGCGATCACGCCCCACGCGACGCCAAGTTGTGTGAGTGCAAAGATGTACAAGGTTCGATGACACCACTGATTGGGTTCGAAAAGCGTGGGCGCGTAGTCCGGCCACATGATACCCAGGGTCCAGTAGTTGCCGAAGCCAAACCTGGTGATATTGCAAATGACAATTAACAAACACATCATCAGCCTATCCAAGTCTACTGGACATCAACATCCCCTGAGGGGTTTATGCGCATAATATCGATTCGTGTCATTAGATTATTGACACAAGAGCCGAGTTTTATACCGAAAAATAATATGAGGTCAAAGAGTTCCAAACTTGTTTTTATATTTTAACACTTAGTTATACCACGATACTTATAATATGTAATAACAAAAATGTTGATATTAAAGGTTTTATCAACTTTTTTCTTATATTTAGACCTTCTTATATTTAGCTTTAGGCTTTAAAAATGTGAATGAAATCTTAACATAGTGATTGTAGTGTAGTTGAGAAGAAAATATTATTTAATCACATGTATAGACTGTTTTAAAGCTATAATTAAATATAGTATTAATGCTTACAGCTAACAGCTTAATGCTTATTGTTCCTCTATGTATAGAAACAGTCAAAAACAAAGATATTTAATTTTTACGTCGAATTATTGTTCATCGCTCAGTCATCAATAAAAATTTACCGCGATAAAAATGTTTTCTATTCTCTAAGGCGTATGAAATCTGGCCTACGGCGTTAACCCTCTCATTCTGTGGGAAAATGCGTGTTTCAACAGTTAAACGATAAAAGGACTGAAAAAAAAATCAATCAACAAATCAAATTATTTTACCTAACTGTATTATTCATTTGCATTTAAATTGTATTTGCTAAAGATAATATTTAGTTTAAATATATTCATTTCAAAAGGGTTCCAATCGTTAGACATGACATGAAGAGAAAATTTAATAAAGGGTTATTTTAATGAAACGATCCTTCGTCAGGATTGAACACCTTCTGAATTTCAATGAAGGCTTATTCAAATCCTGTATTTATAATGACTGTTACCTTTCATTTCCTGCCACTAAACTTAATGTACGGCTGCGGTAATTCAGTAGGCCATTAAATTATGGTAAAAATCTGAAATACGGTAGGTCCTGCAGGTCATGCCTAAAAATTTCGCTATTTACTTGCTTAAAGCATACGCTATCGACTCTCATACGGTTTGCGGCAATCGACGCATTTTTAAGCGTAAAAAGTAATTTATTTGGAAAAATCACCCCGACTAAAATATTAAAATCTTATTATATTTTTGTCGGTATTGTAGTGTATTTTATGTATTATATTTTTATGTACCGGTATTGTATTTATCTTGAAATAATCAACGTGATAACTTCTCTAATTTTTGGACCTTTACACTTACTTTACACTTTTCGAACAGATAAATTAATAATAACACGGCCAATTTATGTTAAACTACGCCGATAATGTGGTATGGCGAGGAATGAGCTAACAATAAACATATGTTAAATTATGTGTACATACTCGTACTTAATAGATAATTTTACACCTATACTCAGAGCAAACACTCACATTGAACCTATTTTTTTAACCTGATTGAAATCGTATCCACTACACCCCGCTCTGCTGTCAATTTCAATAACCACGAACTCAACAGGCCTATAAACATTTTATGCTTTATGCTCGCCTCTCTGTTGTTTGAAATATTTAATATTACACGTGTGTGTTACACTCACCTATCCAGTAATACAGAAGTAATATCAAAATTAAAGACAGGGCATTATTTAAAAGACGTAACTTATTCTACCCAGATTTATATACCCAGATAATGGAGAGGCGTATTCGTAAAACGTAAGAACGATCTTTAAAAAAAATCTTCTGTGAGTTTAATTGAGCATGGGAGTTTTCATCGTACAATCTCCTTGCAAAACGCCTTTCAAACTTCATTTAGGCCGCAACTGTTTATCATGTCGCTTATGTTTGTGCCTATGTTTGTTGTATTTATTGTATAAATCATAAAACAGACTTCATCATCAGTCTATTGCAGTCCACTGCTGGACATAGGCCTTCTCTGAGGGGTTATGTTCATAATATCCGCGCTGGGCATGCGAAATGGGGATCGCAGAGTACAGCTTTTGACACTGCCTACACTGCTACCCATAGACGGCCGGGGCATTTACATCCTGTATCCCGCTACGGGGTCGGGGAACTTAAATGTTGAAAAAATTACTTGTTACTTAAAATTATATGTAGCAGTCTCGTTAGTCGAATACTTGTCAAAACGACTGCTGAATTAGAGGTCCTGGGTTCTATTCCCGAATTGCCGGATTTTCTAAATTTCGAGCAAAAAAAAAAGTAACTTTACGCCTGTAATCCCCGAAGAGGTAGGCAGAGTTACTTTTACGTCCCATTATGGAATAGATGGTGAGCCTATCGCCATGCATCGGGCACATATTTCGAACAAATTTCTAATAATGGCTCGGAGTTTGGATTAGCGCTTGAAGTATGGCAATAGGCTCACCCCCTATTTAATAAAGGAACATAAACGTATCTGGTGAAATATGGAAGCGCCCAAGGAATACTCATTTGCCGAACTCTTCTGGGATTATAAGCATGATTAATGTTACGTTAAGATTTCTTTTAACAGTGACATGTGATGCTATTCTTTTAGTATTCAAACAACTAACATGAATTATAAACATAATACTCGCTTATATAAAATACATCATGTCTCAGTGTATGCGATCATGTTAATAGAAATAAAAGCTGTTCGAAAATACCAGCAAAAAATTTTGTAAACAAAACTTTACATTTGTTATTTTTCCATCAACTTGTGCGAACATGATTATTTTTCATTTCATCTCGTTATTGTTACAATTTCGCCAACACAAATTAATTTCGAATCGACTACCCACGTTCGTATCCCTGGTTTCAACGTCCATAATTCCCGGACAATAAATTCTGGCCATTATTTCCGAATGGAGGGCTTAAGATGATTAAAATTACGACCAAAATTATTTTTTAAATGAAGGAAGAGCTAATTTGAAAATATATCTACCCCATAAAAAATAATTAAATTCAGCTTTGGTTATTTTCGCATTAAAATCTATGGTGATGATACTTTGTATAAGAATTTTTGTTGCATTCACGTTACTACCCACAGCTGATCTTAACTCTTGCCGGTAATACAAGTAGGAAAATACTTACTCGACCACGATTTATTCTGGATTAGTGGAAACACAAGCTAGTGGCCATTAGCCTCACCGGAAGGTTTTAAAGCGCCTTAAAGCTTCCAATAAAGCTTAATGTCTGTAACCTAACGGAAATATCCCGAGCTGAATCCTTAACATTATTGTACACGGTCACCATTACCCTAGCTAGCTAACGCAAGGCTTTACATCTTTCTTCAGACAGAAGAGTATGAATATAATGTGGAAGGAAGGAAGGGCAATTTTCTTTGAGATATGAAATACCATTTAGGCTGAGCCTAATATATTACACAGGCAGCTGTTAAACTACACAATATACCTACCTATGTAAATATAAACTTACATAAATTTGTTTAACTACCCTGTCCCAGAATAAAGATTTGTTCTAATTTCATAAATATTTGCCCAGGGTTGGAATCGAACCATGACCCTGACTCATGTTAAATAAGTACTGAACTAGTCGTTTACTGAAACAAAATCAACGGTGAATAAACTTCTATCTACTATCTCGAACAATAATCATTAATCGTTGAACAGGTAATCCTATAATCGATGGGTCATCGCACAGATCGTATTGACTTTGACAGATAGCTTGAGAATTTAACAATAATAGCATTCCGCAATATAAATATTTTCTCATTAAGGCATAACATATCATCTCATCTGTAATTCCTTGAAGTGGTGGAAAGTGGTGGTTTCAGTAGTTTATTAAGAATTGTGAGGAAAAAGACAATGCATTACATATTTAAGTAAGCAGCTAGTAACGTCTGGACGAGATCAGCTAAGGAGAATAATTATTATCTATGATAATGCCTAAGTGTTTTATTGGAAAGATAATTGTCATTAATAAAGGTTAATTATCAATTAGTATTCCATTACCTAATTAAGGATAAAACGGTTACCTTACTACTTAATTATGACGGCGTATGATTCCAAATACCTAAAGAGCATTTTTCCTAATAATGTAATTGAATATAATATGTATATTTAAAAACAAATGTTTCAATTCTAAGAAGAAACCTGTATGCAACTAAGGAATGATAAACGTTAAAACAGTTAAATTAAACGTCATAATTTTTATGCGTTTACGTGTAATTTTTCAGTTCTTCACGATTTCGCATATAAACAATCCTAGAAAGAAGCGTTGTTTAAATACACATATAGTCAAAACAGTTACATAATAAACTTTATTTTAATCTTTTTTAACATTATTCATTAAATCAAAGAGTTCACACGCGTTACAGAACATCATTCAGAACTTCCGACGACAGGATTTGACATAAAATTTGCCTTTCTCTTTACAGCTTATAATTTTCAATGACAAAAAACAAGTAACGTCAAAAGATTCGAACTCTAAAATCACAGTGATGTAGACTGTAAACTAAATCACTCAGCCGTCACTGTTCATTACTAATTATTTATGTCGAGAACGATGAGCGATCGGGCACCTAATTAGTTGTCGGCAGAGACGCCCATCATGCGAGTTGCCATAAAGCTTCGATCTTTCCATTGATGGACAGTTCTACGAGGCAAGTTTGTATTTCAAGAAATCAGTAAGTCAAACTCAAAGCTATTGCTAGAAGTATAGATTGCTTTGGTTAACAAGCTGATAGAATGCATAAACGAGAATTTCTGTCGATTGGAGGGGGACTCAGAAAATTAAATACGTTTGTGTAGGATACTCGCCAGGGTTTATGTATAATTTATATATATTGTAATAATTATGGTAACTCGCACATTACCAGCCTTACTCAATGATGCCTGTGTCCGGAATGTTAAGACAAAACATGTATAAAATATACAAAGAACTTTAAATGAAACAAATAATTAAACTCATTGTTTATAGGACATATTCCAAAAGAAAAAAAATAGAAAACATTTTGCTCGATATTGTTCTTTGCACTAAACTGTAAGAAATTATAAGAAGTAATATTTGGGTCTACTTACCAGCCCATCAGAAATGCTGTTAGGGTGTATGCTAAGATTCTTTCAGGAACACTTGGCGAGGAGTTAGAGCTTCTGCTGGCAAGTTGCGCCCACAACAACCAACAGATCCCCACCCCACCAGAAGCGCCCCCAACCACCATGTATACTGGGATGCGTGGCTCGGCTGGACAGTCACGGATGTACTGCACACCTAGATAGCATTAAACAGATCGATCGTATACAATCGCCTAATATTTTTTTTATTTCTCTTCAAACTTAGATAACATTTAAAAATTGTGCATTATTCGTGACTTTGAGTCCATATTATTAAATAACTCGTATTAAACTTGTAGACATAAACTCAATTAACCCCAAAACAAAATGAGTAATGGTACAAAATAGTCAGGAAAATTGCTTGTAAAAGGACTTTTGGATATTCCTGTATCCTTCAAAGCAACTAATCGTTCAACTCTGGGAAAAACTTTTATCTTACACTTTATAATTTGATAAGATCAAGAAACAAGTAAACGCGCCGTTTGTTCTCGAACACCTATTAAACTGAAAGTAAATTTGAACCTTTCAACTTGTTGCCGTTGGAAGAGGGTGACATTCCCAGAGTGACATCTGTTGCCCCTTAATGTTGCCTTTAACCGATTCCCGAGTAAAGAGCACCATCTGTGCAGAACCTAAATTAAATCATGTCCTACACCACTGGTGACACTTGATGCAGCCGACGTTGATTAAATAGTCAATAAAGTAAGTAGCCGCAGAACTCGCAAAAACAAGTTTATTATTGTATACTATATTATATATTATTTTACACGGGAACAGTAACCAGAAGTATGAGTAAGTATAATAGAATAATTAGTAAAATAAACACAAAGAGTTTAATGCGTAAAACGATATATATGACGTATACATGATATAACGAATACCTATATGAAATTGACGAAGAAATAAAAAATATTCAGAAAGTGATTTCTGAATGACTATAAATAAGACAAGTGCAAAATCATTCTCGTTAGTCACAATTTTCGAAATAATTGTATTTTTATACCTATCGTATTGTATAATTTACCGCAAAGAATGTACAAAGCGACTATCACGTTTCAATGTCACAAATGTAAGGTTCGCAGCGTGATTTTTATAGCGGAGAAGTTGTCCTATATTGCCAAATTGGAAGAAACACGAGCGTTCACGTGTAATCATCGGCAGTGGCATATAAAACAACGTGGGTTTTCCCGGAGGACTCCCTCGAAGAAAATGGCAAAGTAATAAAATACAGGATCACCTACAACGTGGAGAAAGATAAAGCGGCCTAAGAGGAGGACGCAAAGATCGATGAGGTTATTGAACAGATTTAATCCAGAACTACGTTTAAATCCAGAATTAACTCACATTCCAGAATGTCATAATGAATCTTATGGATTAAATAAATAATTAAAAAAAAATATACTCTTTGAAAGTGTACACGTTAAAAATTTTATACGGACTCCATCAGAATGTTCGATAAATTATCTGTCTTTATGTAAGAAGCGACCTGTCGTTAAAGTAAAACGGGATAAAAAAGAATTTTAGCGAGAACGTTCGAATTATTCACGTCGACGTTTCATTTCCCAGGCTAATGGAATTCATTGAAAATAAATTTAAAACACTTTCTTCCATTTATAATACTAACGTTTTTCAGATGAAAAAAACATATAAGAATGTATAATATCATCTTCAATTGTAAAATGATATAAATAATTTAACATGGTTCCGATAAACGGAACAGAAATTGTCAAGAGTTTGTACTCTTAGTGTGTCAAGAGTTTGTACTCATAGAGTAGAAGATTACGTATTTAACTTAGTACTTCTGAATTATCGCAAAGATTCTAAATAACTAAATAAATAATTCTAATAAACATTTTAATATGTGTGTGAGATACCCTCATTTGCGTATGTGAGACGTATGCTAGATATGCAAATACTTCAGCGTCATTATAACTTCACGCCTGTAATCCCCGAAGAAATAGGCAGAGGAATGCAGAACACTCCCA
>DWTO01001220.1:0-16926 GCA_018244755.1 Jemadia pseudognetus
AGACTCCGAACCACTACTAGAAAATCTAAGTTAGAAAATTTTGTAGTGTTCGACCCGGGAATCGAACCCGGGACCTCTCGATCGGCACTCGCACTTGCAACCAACACGACCAACGAGGCAGTCGATATATAGTGACGTTCATTTTATACTTTATATAAGGTAGCCTGCTAATCCTATGCACTAAATACAGTGGCGTAGCGAGGTACGTGTTCACGTTATTATAAATTGTCTGCAACTGGAAGAAGAAATAGCGATAGGCGAGTGAGACAAAAAATATTTTAGCTGTTTTGTAATTATTTGTACTACGTCACCACACACTGCCTATCTACCACTAATGGTACCTTCACACATCGCGTTAGTAGAAAATGCTCTCCTAGTTTCTTAAGAACATAAAATTCGTGCCGAATTGGAACGGAATGTATAAGGCAACTTAAATATCTGGCAGTTAGATGAAAATTATTTTGATTCGATCAAGGCCGGTTACGTAGACAGGTTGTGGTACACTGAGTAAAGTTAACTCAAACGCAGCTGTTCCGTTTCCATTGGCCCTAAATCGACTCTCATCTGGGTGTCCCTGATCGGTCATCCATAATAAAGCATGTTTTATACGAGTAGATACTAAGTGCTGAACCTTCCCACCGTAACATTCATACTACATACGAGTACATAAGTGAACTTTACGGACCGAACAAAAAGTGTAGTAAACAATTGTACGTTATAGAACTTGTGCAATATTCAAAGAACAATAATATTTTATGTTCCAACTATAACATTTGTATAAGTCGAAGTCAAGCCTTAGACTCGACGTAATCATAGCTATTGTCTATGTACAACCCTTTATACAAATTTGATTGTTGCTTCCACTTTGTCTATAAGTATCGTTTGTTACTCAACCTAGCATAAACGTATGTGAAATATCGGCATCATATGGGCTTAGAACAATCTTAAAAGGGTGGTGACTAACTTTATTGAAATTTTCGCCAAACATTTTCCTCAGGAAAATTCAGTAGCAACGTCCATTGATCATAAAAGTTAATCACATTAAGATTTGTAAACTTATGTTATATATTTTTATTAAGATACATATTTAAATTATTTATTATATTAAGTTGATGTAACTTAAGGAACGACGTATCAAATATGCAATGTTGACTGACGCAGGTGCCCAGAAAGGCCAAGACTCACCTATCTTAATCAAATAGTCCCGATACTGGCCAATGAGGGAATTAGAAGTCCCCGAAGCCGGAGTCAAGTATAAGGAGAGTTATGCATAGAGAAGAAGCACAGTAGGTCTATAAGAATAGACATATTTATTACTTGAATCTCTCTGCTTATCCCGTGAGAGACCTGGCATGATTACCTACATGTCTGTAAGTTAATGTTTTGCAAACGTAATTTACCTTAGACGATTATATAAATATAATTGTGTTATTTAATTTTAATTCTGTATATAATTATATTAAGTTGATTTTCACGAACCGTTCCATGACTGCTAAATGGCAGGAAATAAAAAAAAACAGTTTTAATCCCAATATGGTTATGCCAGTGTCCAATAAAATGAGGTTGAAATTACGCCTGAGCATATTTACTGCGCAACAATATTATATAGCTGCCGACCGCATTCTCATCTCAGGCGCCCTGTAATTTTAGAAATCTATGAATTCGTATAATACGTGCATAGAGATAAATATAATTATATTTTATCCATTTACATATTAATTGTAATGAAATATTTCAAAGGGATCGCAGTATGCCACGTATATTATAGGCGAATCGGTTTGCGAACGTGGGAGGAATTTTTAAAAAAGGAACATTCAAATCACGCTCGGATGACGAAGTTCACTGCCTACTAAAACATTTCTGAACGCGTTTGTGATTCGTGTGTTTTTTGTACAATACGTTCCTTGAACACGCGTGACGGTGTATTAATAATCAGAATCGTTATGAATCCATTAATCAGTAAATTATGTAAGTTATCTAAATAATATTGACTATGGTTTTAACGTATTATATTAAAACGGAACTTCATGTACAGTTGTCATTTTACGCATCCTTTTAACTTCAATGGCCCAATATGGTACTAAACTAAACCAAATTGCATAATAATAATATAATCAATAATAAAATTTAGCAAATTTACAATGTATTCAGCTGCAGTGAACAATAATAAAAATTTTGGTAATAGGTAATAAATGTAAAATCAAAAAACGCTCGACTGTGTCCATTTAATTAACATCAACGAATAATAGTCATTTTTTACCCTTGTTGTTCCGTTTTTAATTATAAACTGTAATATTCGAGTTAAGCAAACTTGTGCATAATAAAATACGGTGTTAACTACGTATACCTACAAATGTACATTTCAACTTACTTAGACAATAAAACAATAAAAACGACCTTGTTAGATTTCATCGTGATGTTATTTTTACGGCCTTTACGTTCCAGTACCAAATTACGAGACAATTACGAATGTTAAATGATACGATCTGTTTTAATCTTTAGTTTCTATAAAGATTCCTTGATCATATGTCTTTAACTGTTATAGGTTTTTTCATTCTTTACACAATGGTAACATCATATTGAGAATCCGAAAAATATGTATGACAGTGATGATTATTAAATATATTGAGATAAAACTAAATTTAACTCATAAAATATGAGTGATCTCGACATACCTATTCTATGATATAAATATATAATTGTATGTTATTATGTCATTGCAATTCATTGTTGTTGAGTTAGGTATTTATTGAAATTAATTACCTAAATGTTCTGATGACGAAACCGAAATAACGCATTTTCTCCTTCAAAAATATGCTTGATAAATTTTCTACTTACTGTAAAATGTATGGCCAACACATTTTTATATCTACGGACGTAATTAACACGAGTTAAAGTAATGATTTCCTTGTGTCATGTCAAAGTATCAGGTGGTACTTGTTTGAAACTACTAGCGGAAGAAATATTAATATTTATTACATGTATTTAATAATAAACACGTTCTGTATATTATTATTACGTCCGTTGAGCGGTAGGTACCAAGCACCGAGTGTCAATTATTTCAATCCTTATAGACATGCCGCGCTTCTACTTTCATCTCTCTCTTCTTACACGCACTCCAGTTTCGGAGACTTTACATCGCTACCAATCATTATCTGACAAATTTTAACATGCCAATATTTAGGTACGTACTTACGTACCAGTTTATTCCTTTACTGTTTTTCATAACTCCCAAACACCACTCTCATATTTAAATTTGTATCCGTAACAATATAACTAAAACGATTACGTTATTAAAAATTATTGTTTACACTTGTCTAAGCACTCATCTAACAGGGTAACGTCGTGTACTTACCTGTACTATAAACCAAGACATGATGGCCCTCGATTTGCCGTCTCACGAAAAAAGTTAAGTCATACCATTATTATACCTCCCAAACCAAATTATCGTTCGGCAAAAAATTCTTTGTTGCCTTAATTGTGTTTGTTTACCGAAGTTATAACCTCTATTTTATTTATGTTTGATACGCATAATGACCAAAAAATTAATTATCCGTTCGTAAATTCGTGGACCGAATCAGGATCTTGGATTAGTAAGATACCTGAACTTCAGCTTTTTTGTTATGTCTTGGTTATTGGCAAAAGCTCCACGGTTTTGTGCTTGCTGCAGAAATAAAACTTGAATATGTTAACCTTATTATCAAATTATTACTAAGTGATATTTTGTCGACAGTTTTGAATGAAAAATTTGTTTACAGATATGTCCAAGTTCCCATAGAGTCACATCACTCACGACATGAATAGAAGTGACAAAGTAAACAACGTAATATGGAACAAAAAACTGGCTCACTATCGAAAAATAAATGAGCCGCTCCACATTTGAATTGACATCTCACTTTTTTGTTACAATGTCTGATCAAAATGCATCTCGGACAATGAAATTGGCATATTCAAGGCGACCAGTAAAACCATGTGAAATAAATAGAACGATTGAAATGTGTTTTGTAATGATGCATTCTCACCTCAGCAGTGGCCGAGACACCTACCGCGTGGTCAGGGGCGCAGGGCGAGCCGTGCCGATAATTCACCTTCTACCATTGTTGGCCAACAGATTCCCACTGACTATATTTCATACCCGGACGCTCGTTTCACGGAATCCTACCATATCGCATCTGACAACATTCGGACATGTAAGCAAACATCTTAATGTTTACTAATGAAACATTTCGAAATACATTGATTGATGACGATGCTCGCACGGGTTTTGTGTAGCCCTGCATTATTCTATTCATAAATCGCTCTGCGGGGATCTGAGATTCAGCGTTGGTGGCTTCGCTATTGTTCATCGCAGACACACTTCGGCAAACATTTCTGTGGCGACATTTTTTTCTGGTTTCTTGCTCGAGTGGGTCATTTAAATTTCATGCGTATTTTAGCGAGATGCGATAGACATCAGATGGTTTTCCATTAGGAGTGAATGATTAAGAGGTCGGCGTCGATGAGGTGGGTGTATTAGTGCGAGGGGCTCGAGGTCTCTAGGGGACGCAAGAATCCCCCGAAGCTCGAATGTGGTGCAGTGTTTGCAATTAACTAGTGTGTCTGAACATTATCTCGGCATTAAAGGAGATCCTAGAGTCAGGCGCCTTACATCGTGTACACGTATAGAGATTGTTGTATGGGAGTATCGGTTGTAGCTCGTTTATTGAATTTGGTAAACAGAATCGTTTTATATGTTAGCCGAGAGCATATTACGTAATTCGGCTTTTCGAAATATTAATCCACTATAACTTATACCAGGTTAATTAAGAGAACGATTATATTTAAAATCTTCATTTAATGAACACTATTATGTACATGGAAATGTTTCCACTTTAAGAAATATAAAGTTATTAATTTTATGACAAGCAATGACACTGTTCTGGTACAAGTCAATTGGGAGAGAAGAAACACTACCAATCTGTAATTTTTGCATGTTAAGCAAAATTACTGATACGTTGGAAAATATAAAATAGCATTTAGACAGAAAATAAAGAAATCTATCTTAATCGACAGATGCTACAGAACTGCGAAATGGCAACCGAAATCTCGCACGAGTTATTTTAACCAATTTTTCAACGTCACCGCCGACGAGTGCCGAAATAAAAGCTAATCGCGTTAGTTTGCCGGGTGTCGATCGTATTGTCCCGACTCGACTCGACCCCCCAGCGATTCGTTGCTTATTTAATGCAACAATGCACACGTAAACATCTAAATAACATTTGTGACACATCTCCCCTACCCTCTAATTTAACTAAGTAGTCGTATCTTAACAAATGTGGGGAAACTGATGTGTTCCTCGCGCAGATTTTTAACCGAATTCGACTTGAAGATTCATTGCACTGTGATTGAAAAACAGTAAGCGGTTTACGTTTTTGTATTTTATTTTTGTTAGTGATTGCTTCTTGTTTTATTAATAAGAGGTATAAATTGCATCTCTATGTAAGACTCTGAAATAAAATAAATATTATTAGTAAGAATATAAACATGTAGATATTTTTAGAAACATTTATGTAAACCATCTGATGTCATTGGGCTTGTAGATCCCAAAGACGTTCTTTGTTTTTCTTTTACACAATTGGTTGCTCTTATATTATTGAAATAGCACTAATAGAAAGCAATGCTAGAATTCTAGCATACTTTTGTTACAATTTCCTTAACGTAAATTAAATTAAGTTCTAAATTAAATTACGGTAGTAACTAATAATGATTTAAAAAATGGCTTTGTTGTTTTACATAATTATCTATATAATCTTACATAATTGTGACATAAAGTTTGTACCCAAATGTACTAGGGACAGTGGTAAAGTCACAAGTAAGATTGACTGGCTAAATAAGAGTTTCTACCATTTCCTTTTTTAATAATACTTTGAATATTTATTTAAATATTCGTCTCAATGTATTAAATTGTACATTTTTGTTCGAATCCTAGTTCGTCACCTATTTAACGCTCAGTCCAGCAAAAAATCGTACACACGCCATGGTCTCTTTTATCTCTTCATAATTGTAATTCACACAAACGTTTAAAAATTATTCATTTTCGTAATTACCTTATAATACTTTAATTGTATCATTTGCATATAAATACCATCTAACAAATCTTGGTTGGCTAAGCTTATAAAATTATATTTGGTGGGTAAATTATATATCCGTTATACGTAGGTTTTGCTATTATAAATTTTGTTGTCAAAATTTTGAGTTATATTACGTTTAATTAAGACAACTTTAGTTTTCATGATTTAGTAATTATTGTCATGCAAAATTTATACCTTTGTCTTACTGACGTCGCAACCGAGTCATAAATACATAAAGCAGTAAAATAAGTGTTATTAAATATAATTTTATTTAAATTTAAGTTAAGAACCGTATAACTAATTATGATTAATCCACTGGGCTCACCGCTAGCTGCTTTTACTAATTATCCGTTATAGATATCTAAAACCACGAACAGTTAATAATATATCCAGCTAATTGCCTGGAAAGTCATTGCCTTGGTGAGATTAATAAACTCATCTTATATACATAATAATATTTTGATTTCTTTAGGAATACTGTAGGTATTAAAATAATGGCTTATGTGACACCGAAGTTCAATTAATAAAAAGTTTTTATTCATTGAGCAAAATTTATTAGTAAGAATATTGATAATTCTAACAGAATTTTTATATACGGAAACATTAATTCAATTTGAACACAGAGCTATTGAATATAACAAAAATGCAAGCATCTGTTAACTATTCATGGTTAATACGTAAAACGGAAAATTTAGTAGATTCAATAAAAATGTTTAGTCTTTACTATACGTATATAACGATATGTACACTTTAGTTTTGCAGAACTTCGGAACAACTTCAATTGCTTTTGACTGAAGCAAAACTGTTTTAATGAAAGTTATGCTATAGAAGAACCACGGCCATTATAAACAAACGATGAGTTCCTTTAAAAACAAAGCGAAAGGCGGACCTTAGTAATTTGTTAGGAAATAAGGCTTATTGTAGTAACAAAAGATCTGTGCTAACGTCGAGATAACAAAATGCACGCAATCTATGGTTGAACGCATCCCTAGGACCGGCCCTAACCTGCTGCCCTGACGCTCCCTCGGCCTGCCACTCTCCTGTCATGGCTTACGCAAAACTGACAGCCTTCCAATAATTCGTTACGAAAATGTGTTAATCGCACGCCGTACACTTTCACGGTCGACAACATTGAATTAGATTAGAGCGTTGACAATAGAGACATCTGTAGTTGAACGAGAGTCGTCATATTTTGACAGGTATCGTAGCTTCTCACCCTCGTCTGCCCACATACACGTGTACGTCTGTTCTCGTCCTCTGATCCGGCTCGTCAGCTTCTCCTCACAAAGGAGCTGATTTCACGCGGCGCGAACATTCATCCGATTGTCGCGAATTTCGTTATCTCGCATTAGCTGCCTAGGTGATATTGAAAAAATAATACATTTGGGATTTGACGGCCCCCATGTGCGCACGGCAGCTTCCTTTTCACGATGCTCCTATAAACGAAACGGGGATGATAAATTTATTTAATGTATACAAATGTTTGGACATTTTTATTTTGCTGTCGCTTAGACGTAGGTAACATAATTTAGTTCACCATATGTTAAGTCGTTACACCGTTTTGAGTAGGAAGTGGAAAAAATGCTTTACGACTGGTGAGAGTAACTATGACAAACCGATCCTTTTCCGTGTGTCATCCTGACTGGTTCGATGAACTTTTTTCTCGACGACGAAGAAAAAACGCTATTGATAAATGTTTGCACTGAATGAAAGAGGCGCGGGAGTTGCCTCAATTACGAGAAATGCATAATCATGTTTGTAATAATTCAAAGCTTGAACGGTTTTAAAAATTGCAGTCGATTTAAAGACAAATAAGATACCCTTAACGTTTTAACAACATAAGTTCCCAAACAAAGAAATCTGCATAATCCTTTTCAAAAGCGGTATCGGTCGCAATGGCGTCATAAAAATTTGCCGGCTCATTAACGGCTCTAATACGGGGTTTCCTTAATTGATCTGCTGGGTAATTATTCACAGGGGGGGTACATAACGTAATTATTGCTCGGGTAGCCCTTTTTCCTTGTCTCCCTCTGCTAATCACCGACCGTGCCCGGTGTCTATGACGGCTCGCAACTGGGTCTTGGCGCGATGACAGTATTTTAATATATTTTACTGTCGTATGTAAATTTTGATGCAGCTGACGGCTTATTGATCTACTTCTGACACGCCCCGATTTGTAACGCAGCATCTTGGAAAGTTACATTTCTGAAATGAAAGACGAGGCATGTTATATTGTGTCGTATTTACATTCAAAATTTAAACGTTTTTAGGGTTACTTGATGTATGTGTATTTTTCTAAAGCATCTATTTATTTTGACAACCATCACACAGTTCATCGTTCATATGTGGTATGTTCACACACATTCACTAACAAAATATCTCATAGTAGTCCTTAATTCGATACTGTGTTGTGATATGTGTGACATATTATGTTTCTATAAATTGATAACCCATATAATTGATTATGTGAAATTAATTTGCATCGCTATCAATAAAGTAGCGATGCGCATTGTTTGAGTTATGGATATTAGTGACAGGTGTTAAAAGTTAACATGGACTTGTTATATTAGGTACGTAATACGTAAGGTAAGAGATATGGTAGATATGTGTGTTGAAAATTTCAATACATACATTTTTCTGAGTAAGAAAATGAAATCAGAATACTACACTCAAACTGCTCAGTACACTAACTATTCATTATAATGGTATATAATAATTCTGTAGCCATTTGGAAAACATTATTTGAACTATAAAAAAATCTCATTATCGTACTTGTAGTTAATACTGGAATTAATAACCATGACATTTAGATTTTTGATAACTGACATTATTAAGTTTATAATCATTATCTATTTCTATAATGCACGAACAGCGCCATAAAAAGTGATTTATTTTCAGGCAATTAACATTTTTCTGTTTCCACTTATTGTCTCGGTGCGTCCGTTATACAACCAAACTGTATTCAACACTCCGAGCGGAGTATACTTATATTTTATTTATTGTACTAAATACGTAGCCATATAATTTTAAAAAAACAAGCATCTGCTACATGAGCAATAAAGTTCTTCAAACTGAGTTGTAAATGTTGTCATGCACTTTCGTATGTAAATTGAACATAAAAATAAAAGCAAACAACGACCATTGAATATGTTTATTGGATATCAAATTTATTTCCATTCCATGTCTACATAAACTCTTAGAGTTTTCAACAGAACTTCCTTGCTTGTGTGTTGAATTAGTCTCGAGAGTCAATACTCGCCTACACAAAACAACGATTCAAACAATATTTTAAAAAGGCAGCGAAGTAAACCAGCTAAGGTTGAACAAAACACAGGCAGTAAATTAACGTTACTCTTGACTGCGTTAAAAAAATCTACTCGGGATGAAAAGAGATTTATATTTGTTAAGAAGAAGTTGTTCGTCTTCATAAGGCCTGACGTTTCATTTCTGTCTAGGCAGGCCGACAAGTGCTAGCCGTCCTCACCCCTCAACACCCGCCCCACCCTGAAGGGCTCCCCTTGTTATGCATAAAATTTTGTCTTATTACTTCCAACTTTGCTATTATATTTGACGAGAAGTTGCCAAGTTATTTTGTTATTAAAATTTTTGGTCGCGTCGACGTCGCCGGGAATTTAGTTCGAATGTAAATGCGAATTAAATTATAAAGCAAGAACTTATTTGATTGAACAAACCTTCAGAGCCGCGGATTAATGTCGGAAATTCGTTAGATGACGCCATTTCTGTGATTCGCGCTTTGTCGCCGAGTTGAGCGGCAGAAATAAAAGGCGACAAAATAGGATTTGAGGATTTGACGTAAGAACACTTTGATGTAAGCGTTGCTTCAAGCTCGTCTACGGTTAAGCGTCATTCTTAAACTGGGGAAATAAAAGTTGCGGGAACGCAATTTTATTTATAATTAATTCCGTTTTTATTCTTACAATATTTTCCTTTTTACATTTGTTCATTTGGTACCTAGTATATAAAGAGATCCGAGAGCCAGCATCATCATCTGACTATTGCCGTCCACTGCTGGACGTAGGCCTTCCTGAAGGTTTAGGCCCATAATCCCCACGTTGGATATGCGCTTGAGAGGAGTCTGGACATTTAGCTGCACCTAGGTAGACCGCGCCATACCGCAATCTACAAACACCGGGTCTAGTCGCCTCTTACGGCAACCTATAGGTACACCGGTGCGGAATGTTTTCTTATTCCGTCCCGATACGAATAGAGAGTAATAGAAAGAGAGAGGGATCTGAAAGTAAAAGTAAAGTGATATTTCTTCTTAACTCACTCTCCCAGCACGACTAGTAGGTACTTGTACCCATTCATAACTACTTACAATATGTTATTAGCAAAACTTTGCATATAACAACATCTCGTAAGATTAGTCAACATTACTAAATTGTTGGTGTTTCATTAATAAAATTAATTTTAAAAATACGCGTTTCTGAATGAATAGTGCTGAATGAATAGTGCTACATAGGTACATATACATATGTATAACAGCATTTTAGAAGATTCTAGATTAGAGTCAGAATGGAAGAAATAATATTGCTCTGATATCCGAAAATATTGCAGATACCTATATAATTTGTAGCTATTACAAACCTGTGTTTGGTTTTTAAAGTAAATTGCACATATGTAGCTATGTATACTCTAACTAGATAAGGTTTTATTCATATTCATAAATGATTACAAAACTGTTTAGTTTTAATATTAAACATTATGTAACCAAACCAAAGTCGGTACTTACTTATTGAAAAACAACAACGCAGAAAGGCGCTCGACACTGGAGCGCTGCAAGCGGGAGCGAGTGTAACATCTGTTCCAATCTGTTCTTACGGTATTTCACACAACTAGCGTATTCCGTACCTACGTCTTGAACATACAAATAAGCTTTTACAAAACACTACAGCGCGATTCAACATACGCACTTTGCACTTATTAAGGGAGAATCGGTAAAAAAAGGTAAGCACTACAGTGCATTATTGTAACCGAACTGTTTAAATACAGTCATATTTACAATTGTAGGTACTATGTGACTTTAGAATGTATATGGTCTAATTACATCATGTTTTTGTATTCTTGGCTCACGTTGAATTTCTCCTCATGACATATAATTACTTGTATTAATATAGAGCATCTGTACGTGTGTTAAATGTGTTCTCGTATTGAGCTCACGCAGTTTGAAAACTGCTTACAATTCGTGATGTTGACATTTTTTACTTCGTTTTGCAATTAAACCGTTAAACAATTGCCCATAGTCTGAAAAGGCATTACCGTCGCGACAAATTAACACGGTCTTGAGCAAACTGAGGCGTTCATACCAGCCATTCTCACTCGCAATGAGCCCTAAAGCTTCCCTTAAGGACGCAACCAGCTGTACCCGGCACTAAATTCCACGTTACAATGCTTTGTTTTAAAATTTGCAATCATTCTCACATTTTACGAATGCGTACAGTCCGTTTCAGAAAATTTGATACGACCATAAAGCCTGTAATTGTGTTAGCGTTTCAGTTAATTAAAAGTTATGAATTTAAAGGCACGGCTTACGTTTTGACGCTCGCCGTCCGACGCTCATTTGAATGCGATGAATTTCTTTTTATTAATTGATAATATTCGCGATAACCTTTATGTAAGTAGAAAGCTAGAGTATCATTCAATAATACGCGCAGTAAATGGGTGGCAAAGTAGGCAGTTGATGATAACGGTTCATTTAATCCTTTAACCAGTTATTTCTAACGATATCCAGTAGACATTGACATAATCCTATTTCCCTATAGAACATACTGTCGTTAAGTTGTTTTTGTGATTATTGCGTAGGTAATACGAATGCGTTTTACGAATTGCTACAAATATTTTATTCTACTTAACGTACTGAATAGTTTCTAAAATTTCTTCCATCATTATTTAACACCAACCCTAATCTGCGACATAATACGTAGTACGCAACGATGCCATAAAACTATATTACGCTAATAAATTAAAAAAGATATCGAGTCACAACATTATTTCATTATTTCCCACAGCGATTAAGCGGATCTGGATACAAAGGGCGACTGAAAACGGCACACAACATTATGAAAACAAATACACATTATGCGTTCATACGAAATCTCGCACAACTAATGACGCTGGAGGCGAGGGGTAAGAATTACATTGTAACAGTCATAGTTCAGGCCGCTACCATGAGACTGCGTCCACGATGCGATCTGCACGGTTAATGCGATCGCGTTTTTAAATAAACGCTTTCAATTACTATTTAAAATAATATATTAGTATTAAAGCAATTCATACACCCACGCACTAAATTGTTGACCAAAACTTATACATAATATTATATAAAAATGCGTTTTGAATATTAGTAGGAATATCAAAAACACTGTAGTGCGTGACTTATGTGATAAAACCGCTACAAAAGATTTCTAGTGCTGGAACGATATTGTGATCCATTTTAGTGTTCAACTCGATCAAGAAGTAAACACGTTTTTACTTATTGTATTATAATGAACGTATTAATATTAACGATAAAGAAACAAACATTACAGTAAAGTGTACTTTTCTAAAGAATAAATAAGCTCCAACCTGTTCAAAGTGAGATAACACAGGATACTCAAAGGTTTTAATAAAATTGTATGTATGTCTTACTAAGCTGTGTGGAAGCGCCGATAAACACTACATGGAATAACATCGTTCGAATGTAACAAAGTATCGTGGTAGAGGCCTCAGTGTGTGGTGCCAAAAGTTTGCCAGGGCCCCATAAATACCGCGACGGGGGGCCCCAGCGTCAGAACAATAACCGCTTCGTATGCGCGTGTTAACATTAGCCCCATACTTAATTCCTTGTTGTCCTGACTCGCTTAAGAGGGTAACACTGCTACAGCGTGTTAATTAAATAATTACTCTAAATAATAACTCCTAGGCCGAGGACCGCGCTCTTGTAACCTGATGACGAGCTGTATATTGAGTAAGAAACAATAGAAGGGAACCTTTTACTAGAATCTTCGTTTCCATAGGGGTATTATTAAACATTTTCGTAATCTAATTAACAACACAGATTTAATTCGTTAGTAATATGGCTACTTTTATTATTCTCCTTTTAAATATATTGATATTCGTTATAAATACTAGTGAATACATTATATCCTATTACAGCCTATGTAATATCCACGATGCTTGTAATACACATTATTTTATATTTCTAGGTGTATTTAGGGAAAAGTTTTAACGAAAAAATTTTTTTTTATATTGCAGGCATGTGCATTTCTACTTATTTCTCAGCCCTTTAGGTAGATGAAATGATTCAGTTACTTAAAACAAAAACTAATTCACCAATGCTTTAATACGCATTTAATTTTTAAAAAACATATACGAGTACGTATTCGTTTTAGTTCATCTGGACACATTGGTGACATAAACTTTATCTGTACTGTTTCCTTGAATTTTTTCACTTGCCGTTGCTAGTTCTCTTCACTGGTCGAAGGTCCAACATGGGCCATTTATATTTTAGAAATCATCATTATCAATGACTTTTTACAGACGATTTTTAACGCGGTACTGCCTGCCAAACAAAATATCAAGGGTGCACTTTTGCATTTTTCATAGTTTTTGCTACCTACATCTTCTTCTCGATCTATGGAATAGGAACGACTATTCGCTAGTTATGGAGCCAGTCAGATTGCAGGGCCTGAATATCGTTTAATGAAGATAGCACTCTGGGTTTGTATTAAATTTAGAGTTGTCGTTCTTTAAGCGCTGGTGCATTTGAACTAGCAAGTACCTCATTCATCTTTTATGAAACCTCGTTAGAATTTAGAGCGATTATATTCTAATAATCTATGATCCCACGGCTATTTTATTAATAAAATTATATAAACATAACATCACGCCTGTAATTCTCGAAGAGTGTAGTAGCAAAGGAGTGTAGTAGTAGTGTATTCCCACACTTCACCAGTTACATTTACGCCTCGTTATGGAATACAGGGTGAGCCTATCGCTGTGATTTATAATTAATAATTTCCCAGTTATGAGACAGTCTCGACAATTTTCTTAATCCACATATGATGCCGGTCAGGTC
Organism: Jemadia pseudognetus; assembly: GCA_018244755.1. Classification (NCBI taxonomy): domain Eukaryota; kingdom Metazoa; phylum Arthropoda; class Insecta; order Lepidoptera; family Hesperiidae; genus Jemadia; species Jemadia pseudognetus. The sequence goes on from DWTO01001220.1 coordinate 14,188, forward strand.
AACATATTATTATAATATTTATTGTAGCTGAGTTTGTGAGATCAACATCAACAGTTTTTTTTTTTGCTTTTTTGTTACTTTTCCCGATAATGGAAAATATATCAAACACAGTATATACCGAATGTCGTCTGTTTCCTAGCAGTTCCAGATCGTAGGTGAATATTTAATTATTCAAACTAGCTGTAGACTTAGATTAGAAAATTCTTTTAACGTATTCTTTAACTGTTTAGCTAATTCACACAATTCAGTTAATAATTATTATAATTGAAAATAAATTCGTTGCGTAAACAGAACAAATTAACTTTCTACATTTGCTCATTAAAAATCTAAATAGCAATTATTTAAATCAGATTTCCCTTCTCATTTTGTCCTGAAAATAATTAAAAAATATTATCAACTGTTTCCTAATTATGAATGTTCATTATTATAAATGTTTTAATAGCTGTTTCTGTTCATGGATTGTAAAATAAAATTTTACTTTACAGTTATGAAGAAGACGGTTAATTGAAAAATGTTTTGATTGGTGTGGCTATTTTCATCTAATGAAGTTAGATATTTACAGCGTTGTCGGTATTGTCGGTGATCAGCCAAAGGGTTTTATGGCCCATATAATACATACATATATACATATCATGTGCATAGTGTTTCGCATTATTTCGATTATGTACGTCGAAGCGAGATGTTTTTCTTTTAATATATATAAAAATAATTAACTGGAAACAATATACACATCCATTTGCTAATTCTACAAAATAAATTATAAAAAACATTTATCCCGTGTTCTCAGAATTTAGTCAGCATGTTTACATAAGCTAAGTTTATTGAGCGTAACGAAAAATCCTAAGCCTGTAGCTTAGTGCATTAATTCTAAACTCGTTTATACGGTAAGAATATTCCGAGAAGACATACAACATCGCAGTAAAAAAATTGCCGTGATTTATAGCTTATTAAAAATAATGGAAAATTACCTTGTGAAAAAATTAAGACAATCAAATAACAACCATATATTTATTAACTGCTTTTGTGATAAATATAATGAACAAATTATTTATTGTTATTGGAGTCATTGCCAATGTCTACTATATGTATGTATCTATGTATCGTGCTAGTCGAAAATGTCCACAGTTCACAATGTAGCTCTAGGTAAAGCAATTAGATCTTATTCAAAAGTAATCAAATTTTATAGAGTTTATGGCGTTAGAGTTATAGCGTTTGTATTTACAACATAATTACGAGTAGCAACGGTGTCTTTTAAGTAATCTAAGCTATACAGTTCGTCTCGCGCCTCCGAAGATAAACTTAAAAGTTTGAACTTACCGAATCCTGCGAACTTCACTCTGGTGAGTCACAGCGTGACGCGATCAGAAGTAGCTGTTATATTACCAAGAGGACAGCACTATTTCATTACTATTTAACATCTTTCCAAAGTGGGAGTGTAAGATACTTTTCTGCCTACCCTTTTACAGAAACATAGACGTGATTTTATGTTACTATTTACTAACTCAGTATTGTTTATTTGTCGGTATTATTGAGTGTTAGAATTTTTTCGGGTCAACAAGCTTCGACAGTATTAATTTTTAGGAGAGAAATTTCCCGTTCAAAAATAGGCATGCAGTTGGCTTATTGGTATCTGTAAGATTAAGGCTTCAGCTTAGACAGTGGCTGGAGTGCAACGTCATTAAGATCGTGGTAATGACTTTACATTATAGTCCTAGTTTCTATCTTCCGACATAATTTAGCGAATTTTGAATTAATACAATATCATCTTATTTATGATGTGGCTATTGAACACGAGATGCTTTTAACGATGAGAATGCTTAAGATCCTAAATTACGAGCTGCTCAAGTGGGTTTCGTAGATTTTACGCGCCTCAAAACTTTACGAACAATTTTCAAGCCCAGGGGTATTTTTTAAAACGTTTTCCTTTCCCTTCACAGCGAGTCAGTTCGAGCGAGCGAGTATCGAAAGTTCAAAGCATATTATTTCGTGCGAGGTATGTATGAAGGACTTGAAGCGTAAGTCTAGCGAGAGTGATAGTATTCTTATTAACTATATTTATGCGTGCCTTGCTAGGCAAACTATGCTTAGTTAAACGTAGCATAGCAGGGTCAACTTCAACACCTCCAAAACACAGGCGTGTCTTTTCTCCACAAAGCGGAGTCGGTTCCCTTTAGCGCCCACTTTCCAAGGCATGTCCCTTGAACTAAATGACCACCTTGAAGTTTTGGGTATCGATATCTCGTCGAACCTTAAGTTCAATGAGTTCATCGAGACGAGAGCGAAAACGGCTGCGAAGAAGCTGGGTATCCTGAACAGGGTGAAGCAGTACTTCACGCCTGAGCAGCTGTTGGTCTTATACAAGGCACAGGTTCGCTCTTGCTTGGAGTACTGCTCTCACCTTTGGGACGGATCTGCCCAGTATATGCTGGATGCTCTAGATTCGATCCAAAAACGTGCCAGGCGCATTATCAACGACGATGTGCTCACCACCACTAAACTGCAAAGCCTCAGTCACCGTCGTCGTGTAGCGCGCCTGGCAGTGTTCTATAGGATACACTTCGGTGAGTGCGCACAAGAACTACACGAACTGATTCCCCCAGCTATTTTCCTACACCGAACATCCAGACGCACGGCGGGTTACCATCCTTATCTGGTGGATATTCCAATGGCCAGAACGAAACGATTTGGTTCCACATTTCTTATCCGGACGGCCAAGGAGTGGAACACCCTGCCGGCGTC
>DWTO01001221.1:0-16926 GCA_018244755.1 Jemadia pseudognetus
CTGGTGAAACGTGGGAGTGGTTCTGCATTCCTCTGCCTACCTCTTCGGGGATTACAGGCGGGAAGTTACTTTTTTTTAAAATTAAACTAAGCATTATCTACTTATAATTTTTTCCAGACAGTTTCTGTTATATTCAACCGCTCGTCTAATTAAAGCAGATGGTATATATAATATCCGTAATTAAATAAGTTATAAGGGTTTAACTGGTGAAACGTGGGAGTGGTCTGCATTCCTCTGCCTACCTCTTCGGGGATTAAAGTCGTGAAGTTACGTTTCTTTAATAAGGGTTTAAAATAGAAAATAAATTTATCCAACGTTCGTACATCATTCGTATTAATTTTTATTGTTATATTACAACTTTCAGGAAAATGATATACAACACCTGGACGTTAAGGCGTTTGATGCATCTATTAAGGTGATGTTTGAAAGATGTGTGACAGATATATAACAAAATGTTTTATATTCCATTACTTGTTTAACAAAACGTTCGGAAATAAATGTTTTATAATATTGTATCAACTCTTGGCCTCAATTCATCTTTGGTAACCACGTGTGGCAATCAAATCAATATTGTTAAAAAAATATCTGAAGAAAATCGCTTCTGTAGCTCTTCAGCTTAGCATGTCTTATTGTTGCAAATCTCTTTTCCCAAAATAATACTAGTAAACAATACCACTTAATATCGATGTTTCTTGTGTTTCTCAGTATTCGAGTAGTCAAATAGATAAAGGGACATTTTGTATTTTTCTAGGAGCTTCAAGATATGCAAAATCGACGTCATCAAGACAACTTCATGCCTTCACAGAAAACTGTGGTCCCTTTGAATCGTTACGATGAGGCTGACCGCGTGGTAGCCAGAGCGTTGTACACATTCAACGGGCAGACGTCGCGAGAACTGAGTTTCAGGAAAGGAGATCTGATCAATGTTCGCCGCCAAATCGATTCCAATTGGTATGAGGGCGAAGTGCACGGAAGGATTGGCTTGTTCCCGTATAACTATATAGAGGTAAGCAATTGCGTCACGAAACGGGAAAGCTACTAATTAGCTAAAACACATTGCTACAGCATGAAAAGTCATGTATTTATCATTATTAAGAACATGACACATTTAACAAATATATATTTCATATTATTGTTCATAAGCATAAACAGCATAAAAATACAAACTATGTGTATATATGCCAATGTTTGGGTATTTTCTAGGCTATTCGAAATGTATAGGCTAATGTGGGGGCTAGTTCAATAAAGCCTTGTTAAACAGTTATTTTTCCTTGTAATTTTAGTTACTTAAAGGCGACGTCGCGCAGTCGCCGAAGAAGCCCGCAGTGGTGGAGGGCAAGGCGCGGGCCAAGTTTGACTTCACAGCGCAGACCAATTTGGAGCTGCCGTTGAAGAAGGGCGAGGTGGTCGTGCTCACGAGACGGATCGACCAGAACTGGTGGGAAGGCCGCAATGGCACCAAGACTGGGATCTTCCCTGACAGCTACGTCACAGTGTTGCAAGAACCCAGCTTGGGTAAGATAGGTAAGATGTTGTATTGTTTATCATAAATAGGTACAACAGGCTAATGACGTAAACGTTTGGTGTGTTTCATTAAGGTTAATTTGAGTTTACAAATTATAAAAACTTTTAAAACCCTTTTAAATTTATTTTAAGAGTAGCACATTAAATATATACTACACATGTAAACTATATTTGAGTTATATTCAGAAACTTAGTAGTACTTAGCTAGTAGATTACGAGAATCTGCAAAAAAATCCCTTACTTACCCGTCCTATTATATTTTTCAGAGTCGCAACCTATATCGAACGCAGACAAACCAGTGGCGTCTCCAGCCGCGCACGGGCTGCTGAACGGCTCCGCCAAGCGGAGCATGGGCGCGCACAGCTACACCCCGCAGCCGAACAGCCCCGCGCTGGCCAACGCGCCGCCCGCCACTCAGCCCCTGCCGGGTGAGTCATTGTTATACAACTATCAATCTTAACCCAATACCACCTAAATTGCCATCAATGTACACGATAAAAAAGTTAAATCCAAAAACTGATATGACTGTAGCAACGCAAATATCTAAAAATAGATCAAACGAAGAACAGAGCTTTGTCACGGAAACAGTACCTCAATATACATATGTCCATATGTGATATGTAATTTTCCAATATAAGTACTTTTTAATAATACAAAGTTAGCTTATATTTTATCTATTATTTTATTTCCCATGGATTTGTTTTACTCGATATTGATACGAATTGTAGTAATACCAATAATTAAATATGTGATTCCGTCATTTTATTCAGGTTACGCTACGAGACAGCCTCAGAACTTGCTGACGCCCTCCGAGCGCGGCTACGGACCACCGACGGGCGCTGGCGTAGACCTGAACAATACGGAACCTCTGTACGTGGACACTAACGCCGAAGCTGTGCCGTAAGTTACATTCCGTTGAAATGACAATTAGCTCTACAAACTGTCATCAACGTAGAAATATCTCGCTGATACATTATTTTGTCCTTATCATGAACCCAGGAGTTTGTAAATTATTTTCTCTCATTGCTTGTCCATATCACCAGAACATTCTTTAATTCGATTTTAAAATAGTTGTACCGCGTCAAACGTGTTCTCTGATCTCATTTAATATAAAAAGCGCTTAATAAGTCCAAACAATATTTATGTAGGTACACATAATTTTTTTATGTCAAGCTCCAGCACTTGTACAAAAGGTAACATTTTAATTACAGATATCGAGCCATGTACAAATATCGACCTCAAAACCCTGACGAGCTGGAGCTGAACGAAGGCGACACCGTGTACGTTCTGGAAAAGTGCGACGATGGCTGGTACGTCGGCTCCAGCCAGCGCACCGGCCGCTTCGGGACCTTCCCGGGTGAGACATACCACGCGTTACTCGCTATAGAACATTCCATCCTGATTTTGACTATGGAAGTATAATAATTCAAGACACGAAGTATATAAATCTGCTTTATAGTGAGATAGTAAACGACGGGAGTAGTTTCCAAGAGGCCAGTGATTAAAAGGGTCGTTGTTCATAATGACAGTTGTGTTATGACATGACAGTTAAACAATTGAATGTCTTTACATAATGAAAATGAATTTGTATCGTATTTATAATATGATTATGATGTTATATTTATAATGTGTTATAAGGTAACTACGTGGAGCGCATCTGATAGCGGCCGATGTCGCTGCTGCGGCGCCTGCGCCGCGCCGCACTGTGCGGCCGCGCGCGCTCGCCGCCGCGCTGAGCGCCGCGCCGCGCCCCAGCGCCCCGCGCCGCACGCCGCGCCGCGCCCGACGCACGAATGACTGTCGACGCGGACCCCGCGCCATTTCAATATACATTATATCGTACATTAAGCATGCAGACCATTGAATAAACTCCTTAGTCCAGTTTAAACTCATATCACACTGATGCAATGAGGACGTCAACACAAATGGTGTCGAGCTATGCATAATCGTTACTTTCTACGAGTATGATGGATATGTTGGAACACGTGATAGGTCCTCGAAGAGCAATACATAACAGAATTACACTGGGTATGTTACCGCATTACATCTTTTATCGACAACAATAATATGCAACAAAACTAATATTTATTTATCGTTAATTTTGGCTTTGTTTTTTTATTATGCCAATGAAAATTGTTTTTCGGCCGGTGACCACTACTAGGTATATGAAACCAAGAAAATCTAGTTAGACATCGTAATTACAACGGACTCTTAGAGAACTAACAACCGTTGACTGTATCACGAGATCCCAACTTACATATTATGTATATTGGTGTCATGTGCACTTATAAGAGAATCATTAACGAGTGCGTGCAGATAAATATAGATACATTAGGAAATTCTAGAACGTAGTTCGTTTTTTTACGTGTATATATTTGCTAGCTGTGAAAGCAAAAATTACTCAATCTGAATTCGTACACCTTTTATAATGAAACAAATATTCATATTTATCGTCCTTGTAACGTGTTCGACAGTCATTCGTAAATTAGAATTACCTGAAGATTGTAATATACTTAGACGAGTTGTCGTCAGATGTAGGCTCCTACAAATTGTGTCCGGGGGGAAAATTGAGCTAAAATTATTATTGTTGTCTATAAATATTTATTAAACTGTGTCTGAAGACATGTAACAAGCGATTTGGTGTTTGTAGTGTAGTGGAAATTTCGTTATACGGGTACTTACTTGGCCGCGATGTTTCTGTAAACCCGAATTTTGTGTACGAAGTTCTAGCCATGTTTAAATCTGACTAAAACGACTTACACGCACTTTCACAACTAAACGATTTAGGAACTGTAATCTAATGTTACCAAAACTATACCTACCATGACTTTTTATAACATTTTATATCTTGATAAAATAGTTATTGACTTTTATTAATGTAATAATGAACAACGCCGTATTTATTAACAGTCGTTGCATATCTTCATTTAACATTTCAATAATTGTAAGCATGTGTGTAATTACAAAATACACATTAATTGATGTGAAGGATCATAAATGTGAAAATTCATAGATGTAATGATTCATAGACGCGACAATCCATAGATGTAATGATTCATGGAGGTGACAGTTCATAAATGCAACGATGCAACATGTGTTATAACACAAATAAGCACAAATAGCCAAAAATTGTAAAAATAGCTTATTAAAATTATACATTTTTGCTAATAACTACATTTTATTCTCAAATATCGTGTCATTTAAGCTGAAAATTAATCGATGTCTAATAATATTATTACCTTCCCAAAGTTGTTTTAAGCGTCCCAAAGAATATGTTTATTGAATTATGGTGTTGTATAATTGTATAAAAAATAATAAAAATACTTATATACTTGTAAAATTGTTTAGTAGATATAGTTATTTATTTAAAGGAAAGGAGTATAGCCACGAGCTCATCTTTTAAAAGTGACATTTTAAAAGAATGTAGCCAGTGTACGGATACGTGTTTTACTAATTGTCATCTAACAAATATTTAACTTTGCAATTCAGAGTCGCCAGCCGCAATAATATTGCAACAATTATAGTTAGCTGCTGAATTAATGACTGTCTTTAGCCGCTTATTCAAAATTAAATTTTTAGATTAGGGCTGGTGAAACTACTCATATGCAAACTAATTTGTGCAAAAGTCAAACTTTGAAACTATAACACACCAATGACATGAAACAAAGTTTTGATATTTTGTGTCATGAAATTAACATCTAACTTACTCATTGTCATGTATTCATTACCACAATGACATAAGAGTGTAAATTTTTGAATACTTACATTATATATCGCAATACTCATGACTGTAACTGTGCAATAGTGAATGTATATAGGGCGAGTAATTTTGGGCAACGTTCGACAATACAATTTATATGCTTAATTTAACCGTAAGTATATTGATATAACAGTATAGGAGTGCTATTAGTCGGGTATAAAATTATATGAGCTAAATGTAACGTTTTTTTAATAACTGGAATTATCGTAACTTAAACTTAAGTGGCTTTAGAATGTCTAGTCAAGACGCGAAATGTTTAATTATATCACATTGTTCTGTATGACTCTTTTTAAAAGAAAGATGTTTGCATGATATACTTAACTCATAACAGCATATTATTATACATTTTTCTTATTGCATATGATAGAACTATATTGTATTCAAAGTTTTACTGCTGTATGTTTGTATGTAACCCATTTACGTGTAAGTGTACCAAAGTATCTCCTCGCCCTATGTAAATGCTTGATTTTCGTAGTACGGATTTCTTCCTTATTTAACCCATTGTTGTATTTTTGTTAATTTATTTTTAGAAGCACAAATGTTTTATTTTGTTGTTGACACCTCGACATAAAAATGTAACATTAACTGCTATTGTTTAAATCATCACATCTAATAATATAATCTTTCTATTACAACTGAGTTTTATTTATAAAGAAAATATCCAGCCCCATACGTGTGTTATATCTAAAACATAAGTAATCTAAAATAATATACTTTTAAAATAAAAATCGATTTCTTTACGTAAATTACTAGTTGTTGTCGTTATACCGATATAATACATAACATGTAAGAAACGAAGCACTTGATCTACATATATAGTTACAAATGGCAACACGACAAACTTATTGCACGCATGTATGTGGCGAAGCCGATGTAGCTCTGGAATCCAGTGACGCTGGATCTAGCTACCGTTACAATGAAATCATAAATCGAGCTATTGTATACTTCAATTGCCAAATCGATTAACTCCATAAAACAAGAAGTTGAGTAAAATGATAAAATATTGTTTTTTTAATTTATGTAAGGTAACACGCCTGTTATCCCGAAGAGGTAGGTAGATGAGTACATTTTTAAATTATTTTCAAATTATGAATTCACAAAACGATGTAACTAGTGTAGACTGTATTATTGCAAACGCATTTTTGATCTGACAAATATGTAGGTACAGTTAGAAGCTAATCAACTCTTTTGATATTGAAATTTAGTAATATTGAAAAAATTGATGGCAAGTGAAGTATCCATTTGTAATAAAATTCAAATGCTTTAACGATGTATGCAATGGCGTAAACTTGTTACCTAGCAACCATTTAACAACAATAGGTACAATTGACTTGTTTCGATATCGTCGGGTTGGCACACAATCCTACGATTTATTTTTATTGTGAATTTTCTAATTAACATTAGATACGTTAAATATAACAATGGTGGAAACAGATTGGAGGGAAATTTTAAGTTTCTCTCAAAAGGAACTAACTCATGCAGACAAAGAAAAGCTTTGTGAAAGTTTGTCCTGGATGGAAGCTGACGATATTGAACTCAATTTTACGGATCTCAAGACTTTGTTTCGACTTTCACAGGACATCCTTAAGTATAAAAGCGAACAGGTAATTCAAAGTGTCATATATATCAATATTAATAGCCCTATACTGCTAAATTTTAGCCTTTAGATAAAGCAAATTAATGTAAATTTATGAAACCAAAAATTGACTTTAACCCTCTTTCGAAAACAGCAATTCGGTCACTACAATTTTTCTAAACTGCAATATTGTACGACAGGGTACTTATCAAGCTCTCCACATCACAAAATAATAAATATTTTGTTAAGTACTAAACCTATTCCATCTAAAGCTCGACTTCAAAGCTATGTAAACGCATCGGGAGAATTCAAACCAATAAAAAATTTAAAGAAGTCGGAGGATTATCAAGTATTTTATAATCATTTATATTGAATTAAAAGGTACGTACCATAATAACATGCCAAATAGGACGATCACATAACTTATTGTTTCAAGGTCAACAACCTAATGGGAGAATTGGAAAAAAATAATAGAGGCGGTAAGAAAAAATATAGAAATCAGCCTAGTGGTACGTAATGTTAATAATATCGTATTTTATTTTGAACCTACGACAACATAAAACTGTTTCTTGTATTATTGTATATTATGTATTTGTACTTCTTCCCATATGTAAAGAAGCGTCGGTCAAAAGTTCGGATAATATGTTGGAAACAATTACACACCAAGAAGAAGTTATTAAATCAAACAAAGAAGTTTTAAAACAACTAAATTTAGAAATTGCCGAGTTGGAAAAACGAAAAAATAAATATGAACAAAATAAAGTTGATATTGATAAGGATAGCGAATCTAGCAGAGATCCTTTGTCAGAAATGAATGCTACTGTTCAACTTGAAAATGAACTTTTCAAAAAGAATAGACATATCAGAAAGTTGTTAATTGATGTGAAGGTAAATATACTCTATTCCCGAATAACTAGTACAAGAATTACAGAAACAACCTAATGTAATTGCAACAACTACTGATTCTAAATTAACTCTAAGAATTTCATCGCACTCTACGCTTAGTATGGCACGTATTAACTTAAAATTATGTAAGGCGAGAATGAACAATTATTTTTAATTATCGCTAATATTATACGTAATATCACGCCTGTAATACCCGTATTGGTAGGTAAATATCCACGTTTCACCAATTACGTTTACGTCTCACTATGGAGAAGGTGGTGAGCTTATTGTCACACACCGGGCACTTTTCTCGCTTTGTTCTGAGTCACAACTAGAAAATCTTAATTGGAAAAATCCAATAGTGCCCGACCCAGGATTTGAACCTAGGACCCTCGGATGGCAGTTGCACTTGCAAACAACACGACCAACGAGACAGTTGTTAAATTATTTTATAGAACAGCAAAATCCATTACATACATGGTCTCTATTTTCTTGGTTACTTTCGAAAATCTCTTATTAATCATGTCACATATACAATTTGCCACAGGGAGTATAATTTTAACCACTTTCAGATACTTGAAGAAGAAAATGTCAAACTAAAGGATAAGTTATCACAGTTAAAAGACAAATTGAAGGAAGCTACTCAACTAATAGAAAATTTAACGGACCAACTGTTTTCTATAAATAGTGAATGTAATCAATTAAAAGGTTCTAATACGATTTATATATTTCAACCATGTGGTTATTACATAAGATTAAAATTTTTTACCATAAAAATAACCACTTTCAGAAACTCTTGGCAAGTGTGAACAAGCAAAAAATCAACTTTCCGCTGAAATAAATTCCCTGAATAAAGAAATCAGCGCCAAAGATATGAGTAAAGAAAATATACAAGAAAGTATTAAAATGAAACTCCAACATTTAAAGGTAGCGCTAATTTAATGTAACGAATTACTTCAAATATAAAATTACATTCCTTATGAAATATATGTTTTTCTCCAGAATGCACTTAAATCACATAAAAGCGAAATTGAACGTTTGTCAGCGGAAAATACACAACTAAAGGAAAAAGTTATTTTAGCTTCGAAACCTTCCATATCTCCAAAAGTGAGTAAAAAATACACTATTATTATTGTTACCTTATAACTGAAATAACTATTTTGTTACCCAACAGAATAACAAAAAAGATCCAGAAGAAGATGCAGCTAAAGTTAAAAAATTACAAGAAAACTTAATTGAAGCATCCAATAAAATAGAACAGTCGGCTGACTTGATTCAATTATTAAAAACTGAAAATAAACGGCTCAAAGGTATTATTGATGAAGGTCCAGAATTATCTGTGCAAGAAAATAATGAAAGTGACGATGGAAAGGAAAAAAATATGATTACGAAGTTAAAACATAAGTTAAAGAAAGTGTCTGTTACTTTACAAGCCACTGAGGAAATGGTAACAATACGAGAGAAAGAAGTAAACATTTATCATTATCAAAACTGTTAATGATATACATATAATAACGCTTTTTAATTAAATGTGATTTATATATTTTTTATAGTTAGCAGAAATAGCATCACAGTTGCAGCTTGTTCAATCTGAAGAGGGTATTAAAAAATTATTGCAAGGATTAAAAACTAAAAAACAACAGCTGAAAGTTAAAGATGAAAAAATTAAAAAATTTGTATGTGAAATAAATAATTTAAATCAATATATAGATGAATTGCAAATAGAAAACGAAACTTTGAGGTAGTCATAAAAATGATGTAATTTATCATTATAAAAATTATTATGTTATGTTGAAAGTACAAGCAATAAATTATTTATACTTTTAATAAAAGTACATACCTATTTATTGCAGACAAAAACTTAATATACCTCTGGATCAAAAAGTTCAAACTCAAGGAATATTAAAGAAGTATCAGGAAATGCAACAGAATCTTTTACGAATTACAAAAGAATTGCGCGCAAACGAAAATAAGCTAGTTTCTGTTGAATTAGATTATCGCACTAAAAGTAGGAAAATGAGTAAACTTATAAAGTTATTAAATCAATTGGGATATAAAAACGAAAATGTCAATAAAGTACTTGAAGAAGACACAGACGAAGAAGACCTCGATATAAATGCATTAGCATTATCCAAGTAAGTATATTTATTTAATTTCATTACTTTACTTGTATTACTTAATTTGATAGATATATAATATAATTACAAATATTAGAGCAAGTAATGAAAACGATAAGAAACCTGAAAATGTAGTAAAGATTCAAGATCCCGAAATGCAAGCTATTATTGAAGAAAATGAAGGTCTACGTGTTGGTCTTCAAGAGATATTGGAATTTTTGAAAGACAACAGTAAGTTTTATAATAAGTTTTATATATTATAAGGTTTGAATTATAAAATCCGTTCGCACGACCTAAAATATTTTTATTATATTTAGGTACAACATCATCAGGTATATTGTTATTAAAATGTCCTACTTTGGAAACAATTTGTAATAACATGGACGCACGTCATGCAGCTGGCTGGTTTGCGCCTCATATGTCAACGCTAATGGACTTAAAAGCAGCCATAGGCGGAAGAGATGCTCTACTTACTGCTCTTCATGAATCTAAGTAATACTATAAAAAATATAAATGTTTATATGTATATTGGAAATTTTCCTTGTCGGGGCGGAGTAAGAATACATTTCTCGATCCCATACCGCAATACATGATGTCTTATGACGCGATCAAGCTAGACACGATTAAATGCCCTAAACGCCTACAGTTGTTGTACAGAGATTTTGAGCTCTGCGATGTCCAATTCGCACGCTCAACGTGGGGGTTATAGGCATAACCTCTCAAGGAGGCCTACTCCCAGCAGTCGACTGCAATAGGCTGATGATGATAATTACCAAAAACCCCTAGGTCCTGCTGCCTGCTGCAACAGCAAAAGTATTGCGCAGAGCACAGTTATATTATTATATTGTTATGCAAAATACATTAAATATCATATTAATATTATACATATATTGATTGATATTAAATTTCATACTATAAATATAGATACTCTTGTATACTAGTAGCTAAACAGTTTCTATATAATATTTAATTTTACAGGAAAGAAACATTTGAAGTCATGAAGCAACTCTCAAAACAATCTGATAAATCATCACAGTTACAGCAAAGAGTTACTGAACTGGAATCTCACGAAAAGGAAGTAATAATAAAAGAAGACGATTTAAATCTCACAAAGCTAGTAGATATTCGTGAATTCGGTAATTGGATGTGTAGTGATGAACCAAATAATATAGATTACAATAATAAGGATCAAATAGAAAATATGATTTCAAAAGAAAATATTCAATATGAGAATCAATTAAAAAATAGTTTACACTATTTTCAAGCAAAATTTAAATCACTGTATGATAAACTGACTTCTTTGGCAGTAACGGCTGCAGATAATCATAATAAATGGTCCATTAAAGAAGAAAATTATGTTGCCGAAATAGAGAATTTAAAAGTACAATTATTACAAAATGCAGATGATGACACAAGCATTCAATCCCCCGGCTTACTTAGTAATCCTGATATCGTTGGATTGCAACGAAAATTGTCTTATGTAGAAGATTCATACAAACATATAAGAACACAAAATGAAAACTTAAAAAACGAACATTCAGAATGCAAACGCGAAATGATGTTAATGACGTCGGACTTTGAAATTCACGTACAAGATTTGATACTCTGTAATATTAATCTTGCTGATAAACTGCGTCGCTGTGTACCTGCTTACTTGTTTTGGAATCAAAATGTTGCTTTTAATGAATTAATTACTAAATATCGAAATGCTATGGAGAGTTTTGTTTACAGTCATATAGAAAAAGATGTTTTACTAAAACATTTACAGGAAGATAGATCAGACATACTTAATTCTTTTGAAAAAAGACAAATAAATAAAAGTATGTATCCACCATAATCAAACAAATTATTATTTCAATGCAATAAAATTGATTAATAATACAGTAGTAATTATTGTTATATAAGTCCATAAAAGTATAAGATAATACTTTATACAATAATTTAATTTTCAATTTTTCTTATTTTAAGCACAAAGTGACGACGAGCAATACAAAAAGTTAAAACAAAATGCAGAAAACATAATTTACGAAAAGCAATTAGAAAAATTGAGCAACGAACTATGTAACAAAAAAGCTGAAATAGATATTTTGAATAAAAAGAATGAAGAACTTCAAATCGCATCTGGGAGAATATTGTAACTATAGAATATTTTTACATTACATACATTAACCCTCTCCCCCCCCCTTCTCCGCTGTTAGGCAGTCCTCATTAAATATCAAAATGTATATTGCCTATTGCCTTTCATATACTTCAAACAAAAACAACGTAGTTTAAACAATTGATTGTCGTGATGTTATTCATATAGGCAAATCTCGGGCGACTCCATCTACAACTTCTAAGTAGGAAACTTCTATATTCAATGCTCGTAGTTTCTTTCATATTGTACTGAATCACACTAATTCTAATTTTTTTTGGTATATTTAGTGACACGTTATTGACTTCGAAAATAAATAAAGAAGAGAACATTATGGAAGAGGAAATACGTATATTGCGTGATGAAAATAAAACAATTAAACAGGAAAATCAACGCATTCGTACCCAACTTGATATTACTTTATTAAAGGTATTGTATTTAATTGCGCACAATTTCGCATTTCAATTAAACATTCAAGTCCTATAAGTGCTTTATTTTTCAAGTTACATGAAAACCAGCAGCAAAAGAATAGTGAAAATTTAGAAATAAATTTATTACGTCACCAAATTCTCGATCTGCAATCATCGACAGACAATAAAGCTATAATTGCGAGGTATGTAATGAAATTTACTTAGTTAGTAAATAGAAATATTGTTAATACTTTAAAAACATTTTTGTTTATTAGGCTTAGCGGTGAAGTATTGATTGCCCATATGCAAACGTCTGAAAATACGAAGAAGATAGAAAGGTTGACGATAGCTTTAAATAAAGAGAAACACATGAGATCTCAAGCAAAGCATTTGCTTAAAACTCGCCAAAAAGTTTTTGATTACAATATATTCAACTGTGAAAATAAATTCAGGTTGTATGATTTTTATGCAATAATTTATTCTTTTCGTTAGGGAATACCTACATCAAGACATTTAATATGAAAAATCTTTATTTATCTAATAATGTAAATATTATTTTCCACAGGAATATGTTTGAGATTTTACAAGTTTTCAGAAAAGAATATCAAGGCAGTCTACCACTGTTTGCAATTGAAAACTATCATGCTCAACTAGAAGAACTTAATAAAAAAACATTCGCCGCTAATGAAAAATTAGAAGAAATTGAAAATTTGCGCTTAAATCTTATGATGAAACACAGCGTGTACGACCAAGTCTTAGAAACAGCAAAAGTGCAGTGCAGCGGAGATGAAAACAGTTGTAAACATACCTTAAAAACTTTCGCAACGGTAACTGTTTTTTTAATGAAATATTAAAGTCTAAATAATAGAAATCTTGTAATAACATTTTAAACTTTTTCCAGCATAACATGCAAACAAACGAATTAGATCTTTGTAACAAAAAAATACAAATCCTGGAAAGATCAAGGAAAGATATTATAGATCGATGTTATTTTCTGGAAAGAACCCTTTTATTTATAAATCGAGGGCATAAAATATTATCCACAGATGAATCTAAAACAGTAAACAATGAGACATATGAAATAAATTTTGACAAACATTCTTCTTGTAGTAGTATAGAGTTACAAGATATACCGTCGGAGGATGAGTCCAGTAACTCAAGTAATATTTTTTACCATTGTATAGAGATATATAACTAGTCTCGACTATAATATGTAACATGTGAAAACTTGTTCTATATTGTTCCAGAAAATCACACTTTTACAATACCGACACCTAAATTTAATAAGTCAACTCAAACAAGTCCAAAAAATGTTATAAGTGATCCTGACAGTAATCGTACTTCTTTAAACACAAGTAATATAGGTCAACCCCTAACACAGAGACCAGAAGTTTTTAACAGAACCACCCAAACGAATTTCGTAAGTGAAAAACAAAAAAAGACGAAATATGTACAAACTGAGGAGGATCACTACGTAAAAGAATTACATTCTCATATAAAAAATCTTAATATGGACTTAAGAAAAGAAACCGAAAAATGGTCTAAACTTATGTCAGAAATTCAACGACTAACGGAAGAGTTATCTATTATCAGTGAACAAAAAAAATTACTAGAAACCAAAATACAACATTTTGCAGATTCACATGAACAAAAGGATGAGTTTATAAAAACTTTACAGCACAATATCGTTACTTTAAAAGAACAAATAGATGATTTTAAAAACAATCAATACGCGCAAATACTTCAAGAGAAAAATTTAATTAGTGAAGAGAATCGTGCTTTCATACTAACCCTCAAGGAATTAGAAAATGAAAAAAATAGTATAATTACAGAATATAAGGAATTGTTAGAAAAGGAAAGAGACGAGTATGCCAAAACAGTTAAAGACTTGCAGGCGAAATTGTTTGTGATGCAAACCCAATCAGAAAGGTATTTTACGTAGTTAACATTTTAGAGTTAATGTCTTTTGGTAACTTAGAAATGAATATGCGTTGCTTTTAGTGAATTCCAAACAGTTCTATACATGTGGCATGGTTGATTTGAGTCATCTATCATTTTTGGAATTTACTATCAGATAACATCGCTTATCTAATTGGAGGCGATGACTTTGCGTAATGCGCCATTAATCATATATTTATTACAGCAGAGAACCTAACGCTGACATCGTCAGCAAAGACGTTATTAAGGAAGCTGTCAGTAAATATATTCTGAAGATTACTGAACTTGAAGATAAGTGTTTCAAATTACAGAGCGATTCGGATGGATTCAAAACCGAAATGTTAGTATCAACATCGAATGTATATTATTTTAAACCGCAAATTATTAAGTAAAAAATTAGTGAATGTTTTGCTGTTATTGTTACAGAACAACCTGTCGTAGTGAACTCGATCGCTGGAAAAGTTTAGCTACTGAAAGGTTGTATAAAATGGAACAACTTAGTGCTCAATTACAAGAGAGGCATAATGATGAAGTAAATAATTTTACATAAGTTTATCATTCATATTTTCGCAATCAGCGGCTAATCTAATATTACTGTACATTTAATGATTTTTCTACATACTCTTGTTATATCTACGTTTTGAATGTTTAATTTCTCTACCACTAATCAAATCAAGCTAGTTAATAACATTATCAACTTCTCACAAAACATATTCAGATTCAAATATTTCTGTGTTAACCTAGTAAGTATTTTCAAAATATTATAATACAATGGTTTGTTGCAATTGGTTACTTTGCAACACATATTGCTAGTGGTACATGTAGTGTATACTTTATATATTATTCGCGTGCCCGTGTTTGTGGGAAGGTGGGAAGACGATGCATACGCCTTCATAGTTTGTATTTGTGAGTCTTTATAAAACAATGTTAATAATTCAATTTTTTACTGACTTAATAGATAAATTATATGATCATATGATTTTATAGGTTGAGACATATAAAGCGGAGAATCAACATTGGTTATTTCAATTGAACGAAACTCAAAGGGAACACATGGACCTGCGCTCCCGCTTGACGGAACAAAAGGCACTGTATATAAAACAGCTAGCAGACAAAGATGTACATATTGAGCAGTTGCGAACTGTTGTCCACAACCTTAAGGTAAACTTTGCCAATTTTCAAAGTACATATAATAATAAAAAAATATTAAAATGCGCATAAAAAAAAATTGTAAAAATATAACATACTAACCATTTAGCTTATTATTGTGTGTTGAATGACAAATAATTGAAGGATTGAGTGCGTTTTAATCATTCTTCTTTTAGACTAAGTCATGAACATGCAGACGATGCTCTCAATAAACGACCCAAGCTTCGACCTCTCAGCAATCGTCGAAGTCGAGGAGGCGAGTGATAAAGTATCTTCACACGGCTCTGAACGATTGGAGCTTAAATTTGAATCCGTGGTAGACTTACAGGATTTCCAAGATGATTATAATACGAAGATGCCTACTACTTACACTGCTATATGGTTCGTGTAATAACATGATTTTAAAATTTTATTTAAAGTATTCGAACAAATACGTTTAAATTATGAAACTTGAATAGTCCTGGCCACTGGCGCAGTTGTTAGTGAACTTGACTGTTACGCCAGGGGTTTTTGGTTCAATTGTCACCTAAAATATACGAGTACATTTGTGTGATGAGTAAGTATTTGTTCTATGTTAGATATGAAAAAAAATATCAGTAGGTACACACTTCTATCTACATATGTACGTAGTTTGTCATCTGACCGGTTACCATAACACAAGATATCTTGATGCATAGTTTGGGATTAGAAGACCGTGTGTGACATTCCATGACATTTACTTATTTGTTAATAATTGTATGTAATCATTACATTCCAGGCATGAACCTTTGGTAGAGAGGTTACGTCGAGAGAAACAGTTAATTAGTAAACAGAACGCCATCCTACGGAGACAAATTAAAGCAGTCGCTGCACGTGAAAGAAGAGCCCGACTGGACGCTCAAAATCTTAAAAATCAAGTATTTCGAATGTAAGTTAAACATTTTATATTTAAAGCAATTAAAACCATAAACGTTGAAGTGAGAGTAAAATTTAAGAAAGAAAATAGTGGACGAACGGATCCGTAAATCGGGTAAAGAGATCTATAAATAGCTAATATCATAATATAATGTTTTATTTACCTCTAGTCAGATGTCATCACTCTTACTTGAAAAATATTCATCAAAATAAATGTTCATGCAGAGATTTTTATTTTAGTTCGACGTCGGGCAGCAAGGTAGCAACTGTGGAATCGGCGGCGCTACAGAACAAGATCGCTTCCTTGCAAGCACAACTCACCAGCGCACGGCGAGACGCACACTCCACTGTGGCTATCTGGGATAAGTGGAAAAGGTGCGAAATTGTCACGTCTGTGGCAGTGTCAATGTTGCACTGTATATAACCAGTATTATTAAACAAAGAAAAACGATGTTGATGGATGCAGGTGCCGAGGTAGGCCAAGACTTACTTATCTCGATCAAATAGGCCAGATACTGGCTGATGGGGGAGTCAGAAGC
>DWTO01001222.1:0-16926 GCA_018244755.1 Jemadia pseudognetus
ACCGTTGAAAAAGTAAAAGTAGTACAAGTAAAACCGTCACATCACGCCTGTAATCCCCGAAGCGGTAGGCAGATATATATTTATGTTATTCAGTACCTAATTCTTACCTCTTCACAAACACGCCACAACATAAGGAAAGTCAACGTTTACCCGTCGCGTCGTCAATTACAATTATAGAAGGGTTCCAAGAGCGTCTCCCTTTTGAAAAACGTAATTCAACAGAGACGTATCTTGGACGAGGTCGTCCTAAATAGGAACAGCTGTGTCCTATGTTAATACTGTTGAACTTACCCGTTCAACTGTGATGCAATATGGGATAGATGACGTAAGTGAATGGCAAACGGTAAACAGTTCAATCGATCGTTCACTATGGCGGTGCTAAATTGACGAGTGGGTTATTTTGCTGGCCGTACATCATAATACGCGCGGCATGCCCACGTCATACTCGTATCATGCAGTCGATATTTAACGAACAATGTCGGCTGGGTGCCTACGCATCCGATCATTTCTTCGCTATAGCAAGATTCGTAAACGTTTGAATCAAATAAATCTAAAAACATACTTATGTGTAAACTAAACACGGTACCCATTTTATTTTTATGTCTCTTGTACTCATAATAATTGGTCGTGTGAGAAAAATGCGGAACCGATAATCGTAGTTTTTAGACAAATACTCTTAGAGCTTAGTACCTAAGAATTGTAATTAGTTTGTAAAGTATACATATATTTATACGTAACATCACGCCTGTTGTCCCCGAAGAGGTAGGCAGAGGAGTGTAGATCACCCCCATGTTTCGTAATATTTATAACGTTTAATAATATGATATACGATTTATAAAAAAGGTATAAAATTATGCATCGTAAAGGTACAACAGAAATTAACGACAACAGCGACTAGAATTGATGATTTTGATTTTGAATTAATTTGACATTGATGAGGGTTATTTGTTTGTGTCACAGAATAATTATTGCCTCACTACCAAGCTTTCCTATGTAATTAATTGTAAACAGATACTTTTTCATTAAAGACGAGTTACGGTTCTAATTTAAGTCAACCGTATGTTCTTGGACATCAGTAAAGTTAATCGACCCCCGAGTCGAGAAAAGTTGGCTTACAATTCCCAGGAGTATCTCGGAATTTGGATGTGTGCTCAGTATATGGCAATAGGCTCATGTCGCCATGTTGGGATGTAAATGTAACTGGAGAAACGTGGGTGGGTTCCTATTACACTGCCCTGTCTACCACCTCTTCTAGGAAATACAAGCGTGAAATTACGTTTTTCAGCTAACGACCCCTAATCCGTGATTATACTTATTATTATTGACACGGTAGTTTGTCAATGTTGATCATTATGATTTCATGGTGCCTCATTTCTAAATTATCCGAATGCAGATGTCTACCCACGCAACCTAAGTAGTTAGCAACAGAATATATTTTTAGTTTTTAATCAAACATGAAACACACGTTACCGTTTTAATGTTCTAGAGATTGGGGAAACGACGTTTAAGCGTCCGGCGTGTTTATTGTACGTTTTACAAACAAACATGTTTTAGAACGAAGACGAAATTATATTGGATCCGCACTCGTTTCCGCTTTAAAGCATTTTGAGCATAATTATAAGCAATGGTTTGTATTGTTGTGGAAAAATTCCACTTGTGATTTGTTTGTACGTAGTTCGACTAATTTCTTGTGACGTGATAGATTTTTGAATGATTGTTACTGACTATTTTAATGTTATCATTATTACAGCCCACTTACAGGGCGGGCAAGTCGCACCAAATGCTAAATATCTCTATCCTCAAAGACAACAAGTGCTTCTATTGTATTCATGGCTCATTGTGCCCTTCATGCAGTATACCTAATATGTAGTAGGTACGCATCCTTCGATGCCTCTTTCTTTTGTTAACCTCTGATCCGTACAGAATAGAACATAACTGGTGAGATTGCCAATTGTTAACCTTTCGGCAACAATTGGGCAACTGAACTTCGCTCAGATGATAATATTTCTAATTTAACTTAACGGAGCTATTTTCTATAAATATAAATTTGTCAGGCACAAGAGGATATTAATAATATTATTCAAAAATTTATAGTGAGTTGTTTCACGAAACCTATAGCGGTTTCGTAAAACAACACACAACAGGATAACAGGATAAGTTTATTAATGCTACTGGCCATGTAAAATGACCAGATAACAATGAAAACCAGTGACTTTGGGAGAAAGTTTTCAGATATTTATACTCGTATGATAAACAATTGATAACAAATTGATAGTGGCAATTGCAGGTGAATACCGCATTTATAATGTTGAGACTCTGAAAATTAAACAAATTAAAATGTAATGCAATTATAAACCGTAATACTGGCAATAAAATTAGTGACTAGACAAATTCGTGTACATGCAGTTGTCTCAGAAACTAAATTTGTTATATCAGTGAAAATATTTCCTTCTACAAATGAGAAATGATTTTACATGCATACTTATACGAACGGTGTATAACGTATTGTACTATATATGTATGTATAAAATATGAAAAGCCTAAAATCGCTTACTACCAATAAAGGAGCAGCAGTAGGTGCATGGAGAAGGCTTGTGGCACTGATACTCGTTATATAAATAGACGTTTTCTGTGGGCATACACGCTGTAGTCGAAGTATTTGATTTGTTATTACTCTCTGTACCTACTATACTCGTAAGTATGTCATTTCAACGGATCTGAACATGATGTCAGGTGTAACTCACCTAAATGTGTTATTTTATGATGCAATTCGAAATATTTATAATGGTTTCTTTTTATTTTTTCATTTTATTAATCGTTATTACATCTCATAATTATCTATATGATTAAAGAAACGCAAAGGCTTAAACTATATAGAACACTTGACTCGGAAATTGGTGGAACATTTTATTAATATGCTTAATTTAGTCACGACATCCGCGCGAGACATACGCCAACAAATTGATAAATTATTCAGTGTCGTTTGGCAAACACTTTGAATTTCTTATTATAAATTAAGAAAATTAATCAAATATCTCTGATAGCCGCGTTCATTCGGACGACCACTGATCGATTAAATAGAAAACATATGGGGGCGTTGATAGAAATAAATTGAAAAGCTCGTAAGTAAAACGACGATAAATTGATTTTTAGGATCGCTCTGATCATTTTTAGGCTGACAAGCAAGCAGCGGAGGATAGTTGGCTGAGTTCCCCGTCGCGGTGCATGAGCGTGAATGTTGTGACTCCGCAGAGCGTTGGCCTTTTTCCTCCGTCACTACGTAATGCAGGCGAGTGGAGGCGGTGTTGCCTAAACAGTTGTATTTGTTGTCAATGTCTCAGCTTGTTTGTGGATCACAAGTCGTTGATTACAGGTGTTTTACATCTGGTCCGTTGACAAAAATATTTCTACACTTGTCGAGCAAATGTGTGTTTTCAACGTGTCCGAATGATTTGTTCGCAGAGGATTTTATTTTTCGCTGTTTATTTTTCACGTCGTAGCAATATAGGACACTGGCACGTCTAGGGTTTTGTAGAATTATGTATTTAAATACTAATTGTTAAGGATGCTGAAAGTTACATAAATCTATATATAAATAGGCAAAGGCAAGATAGTCTGTCTTCTTTCTTCACCAACCTATTTTCCTTTTCTTTTTTTTTGTTTGGTAGTTAATAAGGAGACTTTCCGCTAGTTTTTTAAATAATGTTTACATCTTTATGTACTATCTAGAGAAAACTGCTCAATACGTTATTGCTTCATGAGTATATACCTACATACATAAAAAGCGTATGGTTTGAGCACTACAATGAACGAAAGTATAAGAGTAGATTTTTTTTAAATTTCAAATGTTTTTCTTAAATTTTCAATAACGTGTATATTTCAGTAGATATAATTACTAAAACTCTTTACTTAAGTTTTGAAATTTTGCTTTCAGCACTGACTGTACGTTTTCTTACGAAGCGGTACATCGGAGAATACGACCATCAGCAAGGTATGTGTAGTCAACAACATATTCGATTGACTCAAAGGCGCTTCGGTTTTAATTATTTAATAAATAACGGTAACTGACTCGAATAAGTTCAACAATACTTGTGTTAATCTATACGAATAAATAAAATTGGAGTGTCTTTTTGTTATAGTAAAATAACCGCTTTTTACTAAATGCGTACCTACGTATACACGGTAAATATATCGAAATAACATTTTTTACTATTTTTGTGTTTGTATGTCTGTTTGTTCCGGCTAATCTCAGGAACGACTGCACAGGTTTTGTCGGGACTTTCACTGGTACATGTAATAAAAAGTAACTTGGGCTACTTGCATTTTAGAATTTGTTGAATTCCACGCAGACGAAGACGCGGGCACAGCTAGTGCTAAATAAAACTTAATTTTCAGATTATTAGCCTTCCTCGTTCTCGCAAGTTAAGTGGTTGCAAGCGCGACTGCCAATCGAGAGGCTCTGGGTTCGATACCAGGTTCGGGTACTGTTGGGTTTTTATAACTTGAAATTTTTAGTAAGAGATCCAAGTCCGGATTTGTGACCGGCAATATGGCAATAGGCTCACCCCCTAATCCATAGTGGGACGTAAACGTAACTTATGAATCGTGGGATTTTACTACACACTTAGGTACAATTAATTTAATTCTACCATTACATCCATTCCGCGCTTTTCATTAATTATGGATTTTGGTAGGTCGAATACTATTACACATTACACGAACATATATAATATCTGTTCCTTGTTAATATGTAGTGTCATTATTATTACATTGAATGCCTGTATCCTTACAGACCTTACCTACGTGCTTCAACTAAAACTTGTAGTAATTGGTCGTTAATAATGTTTAATTATTTTTTGCTTTCAGATAGTAAATATAAACACGAGGCCCTATTAGACGGTGAACCGATACTTTTCGAAATTTTGGATACTTGTCCTAAGGTAATGATTTGGGACTATACGTATATTACTTTTTAATTATTTTTATAGGTAATTCTTTTAGTTTATAGTTAAACTCTTATTAAATACAAATAAATTTAAGTTTTTTACTTTACTGTATAGTGGTAGTTATAATTATGTTCTAATAGACTTTTCAACGTACCTATACTATTGTGAGCGTATACTTATCTCATAAAAATAAATTTCATGTTTTTGAACTCCTATTTTTACGGATAATTTTCCGTCCAGACACAACAGAGTTGATAATTTGAGGAAAAAATATTATACAATTCATTACAGAAATATTTGTTCTGGGTAGAAAACGAAAACCGAATCAGTCGATTTTGTAGTTAGAGACAATATATTAGTTATAGGTCAACATAAGTCAAAATAAATGCGGGTAATCTTTATTTACATTTGAAATCACTTTATGATGCAAATAATGTCTATTTTAAAATGAAACACATCTTTGTATTAAATCAATCAGCTGTAATCAATTCTGAAGTACATACATGATTTCATTGTAGCAAGGCACACCTGAATTACTCTGAACGTTGTGTGCACTAATTATAGTACGGGAATGTTCCAGAGTTTGGACGAACTGCCGGGTAATGAAGTCGCGCAATGGGCGGACGGACTGTTCCTGGTGTACTCTATCACAGACCGAGAGTCGTTCAACTACGTGCGCCGCGCGAAGCAGAGCCTGCAGCCCGACGTGCCCCTGACTCTCGTCGGCAACAAAGCTGACATGGTGCATCTCAGACAGGTGTTATTTTAGTACCGTTCTTCGCCTGTACCTTTTTGTAGCCCGACGCCAGGACAGACTCAATATAATAAACATCGCGGATACAATAACAAACCTACAAATACATACATTAGTCTAATAACAGATATCTAAATTTATCTCTTAATATAATTATATCTGTCTTCGAATCTTGACATTGTTCGCGCGGCAGTCACTGTGATTGTATCTGATCCCCTAAACATCTTACGCACACATATTAAAGTACAGAACGATATTCGACAATTTAAACAAAAAATATAGTGTTGTACAGTACATTATTTTATTATTTCAGGTTAGCCCCGAGGAGGGCGAGATATTGGCGAAAGACTTCGAATGCAGTTTCGCTGAAGTGGCAGCTGCTGAGCAAGTCAATCAGGTCGGGGAGGTGTTTCATGACCTCTGTCGAGAAGTCCTGACACACAGGCGGCGAGCTAAACACAGTCTGCTTGATAGAATGCTGGGCTCCAAGTCGGCGTACAGGGTCTATTCAAGAGGGAAAAGTGATAGCGCTTTGCCCAAAGACTAATTTGAACCATAGTGGATGCATTTAGTTTCCCCTTATTACTTTATTGCAGTGAAACACGTTTTATTCGTGTCTCGTAGTTAAAGAGGTATAATTACGTCACGAACATTTAAAGCGCATGTTGTCCTTACGTATGCATCTGTGCATTTGAATCATCTTTGTTCCTACCACTTAATGGAAATGTCAACTGTAATGTCGTCATTAATCAGCCGTTGTGTAAACACTAATTCGAAATTTGAACTAAATAACCTTGTTCTATAATACAATGCAAAAATCGAACAATTTAAAAACTACTAGACCCAGATAATTATAGTAAGGTTTGTTTTTAACCGAAAATAGTTAATCTTCTCGAAATCTTCGTAAGTCATCAATGTTTTGATAGTACCTACATGTCTAAAATATTTACGTGTTGATATCAATGCGATTTTTAATGTAATTTTGCAGAGAATATGTTTAAATGTCAGTGTGAAAAATGTGTATTTTCACAATGAATTGTCAATTATTTACATACATGCCATTACAGTGGTTTGATAATTTCTGTACAATATAAGTGTAAGATACGCAAACTGATTAAGTCCATTAATATAGTTAGAATTAGAAATACAAAGGAGCTGACGATTAATATCAAGATATGCAAAATTTTAGCAAAAAAAGTTATGATTCAAATCTGCTGTACCCATCGTGATTGTTCCAATTGTACATTATCGAATGCCTATTATGTATACGTATTATATTAGGTATACATTAAAACGAGTAGTAAATAGAAAATAATCTTAATAATTAATTTATATACATTTATCGATAGGTAGGCACATATTGCTTTGAACAGAATCCATACATCTATGTACGTCTGTTGGTAGTTAGTATACGTTTCTCATCGCAAGGCATTCAGGTTATTGCCTAAAGTTCTACAGCTGAATAATATTTTTGGTAATTTAAAAATGAAAGTTCGAGTTTAAAATTTTCTCTTTTCGCCTTTTTGTACCTACAAAAGCATATCTATTGATTTCATCAAGATTATTATTTTTTTATTAAACATTATGCGATTTATAGCACTAAGAATTAAGATAGTCCATTGTTACGTAATCTTATTTTGTTTATTATGTGTATTTTTGTCGAAATAAATTTCTAAATGTATATTTGTTTTTCTATAAAGGTATTCGATACGAAATATAAAAGAAATAACGAGTACGAATATATTTTACATGCATACATATGTGTACATATGTGTACATATGTATAAAATAATCTCCATAACTTTTAAACGAGAGTTGCCTGATATACATTTCAGGGTACTCTCGTATTACAGTTACGTACATTCTGCTCCATTCTGCTTGTACCTTTATCGTTCTACTGATGGAGGTATTTCTGGCCTAGATTGGAAGGCTCGTAGTCCGCTACACAGTTAGTACACTACACCGTACACTATACACTGTACACTGTACCGTGCCTGTAATTGCTAGCAGAATGTACATACAATAGCACGCACTATCGAGAGAACCATTGCAGGTTGGCTCAAATGTTTTCCCTTGACGTAACAAGGTTGATGTATTTTCAGGGTACATGCATAGAACAGCACAGCTAAAGCCACATACCAAGACTCCCGATTATGAGGCATGAGACCTCTGAGGTATTAAATTGCTACCGCTTTTATTAATTAAGATACCTACGTAAATTTTACGTAGGTATCTATACTTAATTTGACTAGCCATTGGTGTAGTGGTTAATGAACTTTAGATACGGTACTGTTTCGCTGTGGATTGTGGGTTCGATTCCCACCCGTAATAAATATTTGTGTGATGTGTAGGTTAAAAGTTTTTGTTCTTTGGGTTCTTTGTATTTTGCTGTAAAATTAACATCTATTTGAATAAATATTTATTTGTATACATGCAGTCTATCAGCCGTCTGATTACCGTCGGCTACCGACGGCAGCCGAAATGTTCCAGAGATATTATTATTATTATCTTGGTCCGTAACCTTGACGCGGTTACAGTAGCGGCGGCCTGCAGAATGAACGGATGCCGACCGTGGATTGATACCGCTAGCAAATTTTCATAAACTTACTGTTGTTCTTAGTTCCCGTCATGCAGTCGGTCCTAATTGTTACCTTATAATTGACAACTGTGTACCGTCCCAGCATGTGGGTAAGTTCCATGCTTGCCTCGCTCGAGCATCTGCTCGTAATTGATATCATTTGAATCATGCCTTGGCCTTGGAATAAGGCTCTTGCCTGATGCGCATTATACCCAAATATCCTTATGAAATACTATTTATGCGGAAGGAGAGTATGAATCGATTATAGAAATGACAAATCAATAATAAGCTGCAATTAAAAATGACCGGTCTACACAAAACTATCCCTCGGTGGCATGAATACAAAGGGTAATCTGCACAAAATGGCCCTAAATTGACATGAAAGCACCGCCCTTCTCCGCAGGGAGCCGCCGTTCCACCCAATGAGGTCCCAGTTATGCTTCTACGTCGCATCTGACATTTACTGATATATCAAATTTAAAGATGGCACCGCGATCCTATTGTGTCCCGGTGACATTATTATTACCAAACGTTCATACGGTCAATCCTGTGAATACACAACTGCACTATTGTGGATAGGGTCAGTAAACTCGTTAGCTCTATATCCGCGATATCAGCTGCTACCCGCTCCTAATCAAATCGTTGCCAGAGTTTACAAGTGAAAGATTGATAACATTCAGTTGCTCCTTACAGTTTTGTTAATAAATTCATATCGTTAATTCAGTACAATAGTCCGCTTACGTGAGTCTCGTCAAGTCGTGGTATTAATAAATCATGATATAATTGGACATAGGTAAGTTGATATCTATACAATGATTATGTAAGGAAATTTTGTTTTATTTGACCACTATTCAGTCTAATATTTTTTTTTATTACTGTATATATATAAGTACTATAGGTATGTATTCATTAAAATAAAAGCTTCTATAACGAAGACATTAGTAAAAAAAAAAAGAATTGGTGTCTCAAGGCGAGTGTAAAAAATACTTTTGGCAATAATGGAGATAAAATTTTATATTGCTACTGAGGGCATGATTTTATGCATAATATGTAGGTATTTGTTATTTTAAGAAAATATTTCATCTCAATTTGCCCTATTATGCAGTTATGATTAGGTTAGAGATTGCGCTAACCAGTTGCTAACACGGAAGATGAGAATATAAAATGTATTAAAGTTCTGTGTAATTAACCATATCCTTCATAGCAAATATTTATGATAAACGTAAAATAACTCGGTTCAACTTTTTCTTTTGATTTCAGGTTTTAAAAATGTAATAAGAACACATTTCCTAAGTGAAGTGACCAGTATATTGCTGGGCCGCTTTTTTAAATGATTTCAGTGTTGATATACCTTGACAACAGTCTCGCAAATTGTTTTTTAAAGTGTTATTTATACTGTCGAATTATTAGTAAGCACTCAATTTAATGTCTTGACCCTAATTGGGATTATCTTGGTGTTCCTTTAGACTGGTTAAAAGTTTATCATTAGCAATATTTCGATCATCAAACGGTAACAACCGCAACGGTAGAATCAGTTTTTTTGTTGTTCCAGGCTTGTTTATGTCTTATCTTAATCTGTAAGTTTAAAAAAATGTTTCAATTAATCTTGAAAATAAATAAATAAATAATTATATTGAAACTCATATTAAAATAAATATAAGGCAGTGTTATTTCTAAGGTGGGTAATATTGGCTTCACATAGAAAAAAAAAATCATTTCTAATTTATATACAAACAGCACAAAACTAGAAAACACATTTTGAATAATATTTTACAATAAGCTTGAACACCATTTTATAATTTTAAAAATCTGATTCGTAAATACAAGTAGACTTAACTAAGTAGACTTTAGTAATTTAAGTAGTTAACTGAAATTAAGAAGATTTATGTCGCTCCGTATTTGTATGGCACGTCCTGTCACATCGTCTCTGAGGCACAAACCGATGGTTTTTATTAAGTTCCTTCCATAATATATGTTTGTAAATGTCAGATATGTGACGAAGTCAAATATTATGAGTAAGTAACTTGAGCTTCTTAAAATGAGAATAAAATACAAAAATTAAAATAGCGCCATAATTGGGGCCGAATTTCATTACCGCCGTACATTACGGTGTAAATTAAAGCTTCTATTACGGCCCGTAATAGAAGCTTTTATCTTATTTAAGAAAAAATTTAAGTATGTAATATACAATAATTCGTTGTGACGTTTAGCTGATTTTATTATATTAGTAATATCGGCATAATGTTTCAACAATTGTGCATGACATCGTGTTAATAAATATAGATTAACATTCATAACAGATTTTCTAACCACGGTAACGTATTCTGAGAAGTATATTGTACATAAATTTTGACCTAACACTTGAAGGAAAATTAGCAAAAGCTTCCAATACCTTTTTAAAAATGCACCTAAATTAAAGTAACACTTTCGCCGTAGACAGTTGGTTCGTGTTATGTGGTTCCTCTGGGAGAGTCTGAAAAAACAGTGCAAGCCCCCACTCATCGCATTACTCAATGGGCTTATCATTTGCCCTAGAGATGGGGCGGGTCGCGCCCCGCTTGCCATCCCTTGCGCCCTGCGCGTGCGTCACTCTTTCATCAACCACTACTGAAGTCAATACTGCACTGACGATATCTGCCAATTTCAGAGACTGAAACTTTTATGTTCGTGTCGTGAAGTGAACAGTGTTATTATAGTGTTGCAAGTGAGTACTCTTTGTATTGCTTTTTTTACATTTAAATTTTTTCGTATTATATAATACTAGTGCATTTAAATGAAATATTCTATTCATTTAGTAATTATGCTATTCAATATGTCAAAATTTGATCTGCCGACGCTTATGTTTCGGCAATTGCCGCGTAATAAATATATGTAAAATGTAAGCAGTTAACACGTATCTACATAGGTGTTAACTGCATATATTCTGCATATACATACGTATGTACATACGTATATTTGTATAATATATATTTCCCCCGAAGGTAAACTGTGATAAACGTAATTTTAAGAGAGTTCTTTTGTAATAACTTTTCATACAAATTTATTCTTTTCATACAAACTTATAGCTTTTCATTTTTCTAAACACAATCGGTGTCAAGGCTGTGCTCGCCTACTGCTTAAAATTTTGCGAAATTTAATTTATTGTTACATACCTTTTTCAATATTATTAGACGCCACTTTAAAATTACCGGGCGATTAGTTGTTGCTGTGCAGATGTCGGTTCACGTCGTATTATTGAGTTTTATATAATTCTAACTGTATATGTTCATACATACATGTATCATAAAATGTATATCATTAATATTTTATCTCTTATATAACGAGCAATGAAACAGAAATTCTTCATACTTTCATGTTAATGTGTAATGAAAAATATGCAAATAGTAAAAAAAAAGTGTAAACAAAGTATTGTACTCCACGGTGCTATTTGTTTGCATTTCTTCCGCAAAGATTCGAGCGTATAACAAAGCACTCATTTACTATATCATCATCATCATGACCTTCAGCCTTATCTTATCATTATATTTACGATATATTCTAAGGCTATTGCCTTATGTACCATCATTCTCTGGCTTACATAGTAGAAGACAAATCTGAAAAATTATAATAATACAATGACTGCCTCTTTGGTGGTGTTCGTTGCAAGCGCGACTGCCTATCGGGAGGTCCCGGGTTCACTATCAATGCCCGGGTCGAGTGTTATCAGATTTTTTTAATTTAAATATTCTAATAGTGCCTCGAAGTCTGGAAATGTGGTCAGAGTATGGCAGTAGGCTCACCACCTATTCCATAGTGGGACGTAAACGTAACCGCTGGAACGCGGGAATGTACTGCATTCCTCTGCCTACCTCTTCAGGGATTACGGGCGTTAAGTTACGTTACTTATGATGTTATAATAATCCAATAATGTACGTGTAAAGCTTTAAACGTCGTTTAATAAAAATGAATAATCTGATTTGTTAATATGAACTCTGGTATGACAATACAATATTATAGCAAATTAACTTTAACTGGTGTATCGTGAGAGTGTACTACACTCTGAGCATTACCGATGTGATTTACGTTTAATAGAGAATGAACTGGCTCCTAGGCCACATCTCTGCTTTTCTGGAAGTCAGGGATTTCTCCTTTAATGGTAACACATTCGTGTGTACCTATGTTATGGTCTATAAAAATATTATTTCGAGTATTATTAATACAAACAACAAGGCTATGTGATACGTATGTACTTATGTATACCATTATATGGTAGTTTGAGCTAATATCATGGCGTGGCAAAAAGATACATATTAGAATTCAACATTGTAACCTACTTTAGATTTTTTAACTTTTTTCTATTACCTACCCACTGTACAGACAAATATTCAAAATAATCCGATGGAACGGAAAACTTATAGCTGTGAACAGTAGGGGCTTTCAGTGAAATGCATTTTCTTTTACTGTCTCATAAATTTGATTTGAAAGGCCAGATTGTTTCAATTACCTGCGCCACCGCTGTGCGTAATGAATAGCTGTACTACGAGACGCGGGGGCAAATATATAAGAAGTTCTTTATTAGTCTCCGAAGGTCTGAAAGGAAATGCGGTAGGTCGGCCATCATCTCAGATGTCATACGTCAGTATCGGATCTGATAACAATCCCGCCCGGTAGCATGCGGGCGGTAAGAGTGCACGAAAAATCCTTGTGTGTTTTAAGTGATATATGCCTTTTTACGGAGTCACAAAAGTGTTTCGGGAAAACGATCGGTGAATACCAATTACTTACCGAATTTTGTGGTGTTATTTAGATGTTCTCAGTAAGTGATACGTTTTAATAAAATTTTTAAGACTTCCGTTTACACGTTTGATTGAAGAAATGGAATAGAATTTTAAAATGAAAGATAGTAGTGCGTTACCACACATGGCGCACATCCTGTTGCAATAAATCGATTTTTATATGTAGTTGTACCGGGTACACAATACAGGTGCATTTTCTGCCACAATACTAAGGTGAATGTTATTACACTTCTTAAAGGAAATTACTATCAAGCGTTTCAATTTAGTTGGTCCGTGTAGTTTTTTATTGCGGTTTAATTCAATTACGAGTAACTTGTGAAAATACGATTATTAAAAAACAAGTGAATTTAGGGCTGCCAAAACCTCAATAATTATAACTATGTGTGGCTCGTTCAGATTAAAAAAAAATGCGTTTTAAATTACAGCCACGTGAACACTCCTATGATCTATATTAGAATTATGTTTGCAGATAGCTCTCCAGAAGGGCTTAACAGGAACTTTAACATGATGACAAACTATCTGATGGTAAGCGGTCACCGTAACCTATGAACTGACCCGTTGGTGCAGTGGTTAGCGAATCTGACTTACGCCGGGGGTGTGGATTCGATTCCCACCCAGAATAAATATTGATGTGATGACCACAAGTATTTGTTTTGTATCTGGGTGTAAAAAAAAACAAAATCTATTTAAGTTCCTATTTATAAGTATATGTAGTTTATTCGCTGTCTGCTTACTATACCACAAGCTCTCTTGACGCTTACTTTGGGATCAGATTTGCTGATTTTGATCAGAACTGCATTTGAACTAGAAATGAAAAATGTAATTTCGAGTGTGATGTTAAGGAAATACTATGCTCCTTCTCTAGCGTGCTCCTTCTGAAAGTAAACGCGTATATCATGTTATGGAGACATTTTGCATTGTTCCTGCAGCATGTCGTCTGCCGAGAGACGTGAGGAGAAGGTCAATTTCGTATTAGGTATAGGGTATAATTAAATAACAAAAAATAAACAAACGGGGTGGTTAATATGTGTATGGGACGATATTCTTTGGCGAATAGTAAGATAGGGGACATAAAGTGGAGGTGCTGGAAATAAATTTCATACATTTTCATGGCTACGAGGCTGGTAGAAAATAAACGCAATGTCTTTCCTTAGGCTCAAGTACCAAGTTATACTAGTTTTGTGCGTAATCAAATATGAATCTGGTATTGGCGCACTCTTTCCCAGAGGAACACTTCTACATTGCGTACTCCTCCACCTGACCTTTGTTAAGTCCGAGTAGTTGCTCGATAGAGAAGTGAAGCAATTTACAATAAAAAAGCGCACGCACCGCGAATTTAATGTGCGTAAACGGTGTTTATTTGACTCAATTACAATTTCTCGATGACTGCTAGCGTTAAATTAATTTACAATTGCAATCGATAACGAGCATCCTGTTAATGTTGTAAATTAATTTTCTTCCATTTGTCAAGTCGTTAAAGTTTCCGCTATTTATGTTCTCCGGTCACGCTTGTTGAGAGTTAATTTTCAGTCGTTACTTGACTGAACAACTGTTGGGTGCTTTATACGTGGAACGACCTTCGACGGCCGGAGCCAGCTCCAGTAAGTTATAACTTTAAACATAAACAGCGACATCAGAGCAGTAATTTTGTTATGATTGAATGCACTTGCGCATTTAACAATCGCGAATACTAAAAAATGAGAATATCATTAAACATTCCATATTTTTTGAGATTTAGGTATAGTAGGAGTATTTAAGAAAAGACAAGTTATACTTGTTTAAAATTAATATTCTTGTCACATCCCATATGATAAATTAAAAATGAGTTTTAGATGTTCCATTGACGACGTGTTTCATCAGCTACTCACTACCTACCACTATTTAAACGTTTTGCTTTCCATACAACATCTGCTTATTGCAAATACAATAGAAATCATGAGGAAAAAACTTTTGAGTCCCGTCGATTTTACGAAAATATTGCCAATGGTAGTTTTTTGCTGTATTTAGTAAAATTCTAAAAGCAAGAAGCTACCGACTTCCCAATGTTATTATTGATGTTTCTTTTGTTAAAGCTCACCGATGCGCGCCTGGCATGCTGAGAGCCGCTTGGCTCATCCGCGCATTGTCCATTCCAACTTCCCTGGATTATCTGCACATAATTACCTGTTTTACAAATCTGTAATGATGCCCAAAAAAACTTAAACTTTTATGTCTAAGTGACCGACAAACAAACAATAGAGTGCGATGTAATGCTACCGTATGAACGGTTTTTTTTCTCTCTGTTGACACAAACAATATGCCATGCGCGTTGTTCTCTATTCGGTGTTTCCAAGAATTGTAAAATTTAAGTATTTATATGTAATATGTTGTATATATGCGCAGAAGTGCAAAGTTTTAATGTATTTAAATAGAAATGGTAGGTCTCAGCACATTCTACATAGGTACCTGCATATAAGAATGAAACTACATACATACCTATATAAACCAATTACTAACTATATGAAAATTTCAGTACAATTAGGTTTCAGTATAATTACCAAAGAATTCTCTGCTAAGTATTAACAATAGTAAAATTTATTCCCAATTTCACAAAGTTACTATATCAAAATGTAATACCAAATTTTCTCACACTACCACACTGTATAGGGAAATTGGCAAGTGTTTAACAGAATAAAGCGTTAACCACTCACGGGTACTCGATATAAAAGCTGCTTACTTTAAAGTGGCCGCTAGAACAATGAATATAATGAACAAAATACAAGTAGCTCTCAGCTTTGTGGCAAAAAGATGTTAGCTTCGTAATGTTCATAACAATAGTGCATTATTTTCTTACGTTTGTAACAATTATTGGAGAATGATTCTTTTCTTATTCTTTTTAGACGTTCAATAAAATTGAAGGGCTCTTGTAGACCACAACGCGCCGGAATGACAATTCGCCACTTGAGGGTTACTTTCGCACGGCGCGAAGTATGTGAAATTTTCTTCTGAACAAAACGCAACTGCGAATTGTTATGCATTTTATTTTGTATTTATTCGCCTCTTATTACTGATCAGATATGTAGCAATGATGCCTAAAATATGTATGTTAGGTATATTAAAATATTTTTTCATTGATACCAGGATATGATTGTAATTTTAATTTTTGTTTGTTACAGAGTAATGGAATCTTAAAAACCCAACAATGGAAATGCAATCCATGGCCGCGTCTTCTAGTAAGTAAATGATATCATCAGCCTTAATCCGCTTCTGGATCTATATCCAACCTCTCAGACCTCCGCTGAGAGGTATTGGCCCATCATCCCCAAGCAGAGCACGCGGGTTGGAGATCGTATAGCAATCTCCGCACTATCTCTCGCACCGCCTCCCTCCGATTACTCAGGCGCTTTTGCAAGTATGCATCTGCGACTGTGCGGAACGATATATGATTTTAAACACGTTCTTTTTGATTAAAAAGAAATAGTCAATTGTTGTATTCGAAACAATATTATGCAGATAATGTCGTTGTGAAAACGTACAAAAAGTCACCAAATACCAGTCACTTGGCCCCTATCTAGGTCTATCGGCTGGACACGAGTTAGGGCATCAGTGACGTGTCCTGCTTAAATTTGTGTACTTTTTGTAAGCGGACTCAGATGACTCATAGCTAGATTTTAAATCAGATAAAATAGCATTTGTATACTCTTACCATGACGTTTGGCTTAGTTACTTCATTTGTAATGCATTTTTATAATTTACTAGTGGTCGCCCAGTGGTCGAAATTCGACCATAATAAATATAAATAAAACTTTTCTGTTTAACATTCAACTATGTCTATAATAAACAAAAGAAACAATTTGACCACAGAGTATGTGTCATACTTGTGTCATGTCATGT
>DWTO01001223.1:0-16919 GCA_018244755.1 Jemadia pseudognetus
GGTGAAACGTGGGAGTGTTCTGCATTCCTCTGCCTACCTCTTCGGGGATTACAGGCGTGAAGTCACTTTTTTTTTAAACAATTTAAAAGTTCTAAGCGAAAAGACTGCGGAAGCGACTTCATTTCATACTACGTACAGAAGATAAAGATGCGCGCGCCTTTAGGGTTCATTCTAATCATATACATAATTTATCCGCCTAACCATAGGAGGTTTTTGTCCATAATTTACACGCTGGGCATAAAAACTAGGAATCACAAAACACAACTTCTTGCGGTGTATACGCTGATACCCATCGACTGCCAGGACATTTTATCGTAGTTCTAGGATTGGTCATCGATACGGTCTGAAACGTGGACCTTCAAGTGCTGCTAGTCTACCATATTTAAAGTCGTTAAGCGAGCAATGCATTCAACTGTACTCGAAATTCCTTTAAGAGGATCGAAATGAAAGTATTTGACCGAGAACTAAAGCTCAAAGGATTGCTTGCTGAAGTGACAATGGGCTGGTCATATATGCCGAAGAAGTGACAATCGATTAAATAAGTATGTTCTGGCTTGAATAGGCAGCTCGGTAAACGAAGAGTAGGACGCGCTACGAATAGATAACATACGACATGCGAACGGCAGCAGGCAAAAGCTGGATACAACAAATGGACAATATAGCGTGATGGTGCTCATTAGAGTAGATCTATGTCAGGCTGTGACTTTCATGAAAAGTCGAAATCGCCATAGTCTACAGACTAAAATATGCCAATATACTCACCCCCTAATAAATGGTGGGATGAGTCGCATAATTGAAAAATAGTGGGAATGTACTCCACTCCTCTATGCAATACCTTCGGAAATATCACTATTACAATGTATAACGTTCTTTAAGTGTATGTACACATGTACCTTATAACGTATGGAATTACTGGAATTTATACCTAATACACGTCGTTTTTCTCACCCTGTGTCCTTTATCGTTATAAGAAATTATATTTAAGTAATCATGTAAACGCATATATGCACATAAATTCATATAGTCGGATATGTGTCAGGAATCGAACCTTGGACCCCTGTCGAAGAAAGTGAAATTTTAATCAATAGGATTTCACTGCTCTTGGCATGCGGACAGAGTTGCTACGATATCCATGATAATAATATGCATAGCTGATCGGGTTGGCGCTTTGTCACATGGAAAGGTTTAAAAGGAATAATATGTTACTTTAAAAATGCGATTTAATATAACTGACAAATTGATAGTTGATATTGTCACTTATTTAAAAAAATACGTTGTCTAGATCCAAAGATTTTCTGAAGGTTTTGGATCAACCGACCTCCCGGTCGGTCTGGACGACGGATAGGTATTATCCCGTATAAATGTCACTTGGACATGTCAATTCTCAGAGAAATGTTGGTAACTGTCATTCATACGAACATTATTGCTATTTCACAAAACTTCCGATACGATTTAGCTGTTATACATCAAAAGTTATGTAAGTTTCGGAAATGTAAAGTGATGAAGCGGTATCATTTCACAAGCGGATCTTGAAAGAAATCGTACAAGTTGTATCTTCAATAAAACAGGGATATTGGATATACCTAATATTCACCTTACCGATCCGTGTTTACATTGAGGGTGAAAAAATAATTATTTGTATAGCCTGACCAGAGTTTTCCTTCAACGCCTGAGATATTATCACTGTAATTGGCAAATATATTATATTTCCAGAGCCTAAACAAATCTACCAGAGAAATGGTAAACAGCTTCGGGGATGTAAAATAATCCAGCCTGATATTTTTTCACAGTTATATTGTTTTAATACCTATGATAAGTAATACTACAGCATTTTAGATTTACATTTTACTATCTCGTCGGTCTAGTGCTTCCAAGCGCGACTATTGGTCAAGAAGTCCTAAGTTCGATTTCCGCGTTGGGTGCTATTAGATTCTATTAACATAGGTTTTTTACTAGAAATTTATAATAGTGGTTCTGAGTCTGGATTTCTTCTCGGTGTATGCCAATAGGCCCACTACCTAATTAATGGCGTGATTATTCACACAAATTGCAAAACGTGATAGTATTTCTAATACACCTTCAGAGAAATAGAGGCGTGACGTTATTATTCGTTTATGATTTACATAAGCCAACGATTTCTATAAGATCAATTGCATATACAAATTCACTTTAAAATAATTCATAGCAAACTGCGAAGCTATATACCGAGTAATCGATACTTAAATACAAATAACTTCAAAATTGTCACTTCAACTTTTTCTTCACCTATACATTCGAACTGAGCTGCATGGATCAGTTGAAACGACCAATATAGTCAATAAAATTCAAACGTTTGGTTGAAATAACCACCACATTATAGTGCGGCAACTCTATCACCAATCATTCTATAGTTACATTTTAGTTACGTATTATATGGAACACTCAATACGTACTTAATCGTTTCTCGTGCTCTTTGGTTCCAACTGATGATACCTGAGGGATTTGTATGCTCGCTATAGCTCGATTACAGCAAACGACATTAATCCATTATCACAGAGAGTTGATGGTATTGTTTCCAGTTGAAATGGTTCAGGTGTTACACATATTATTTTGCTCGTGATAAAACTGTAACGGAACAGAGTCTGTACATAGAAGATATTTTGGAAAGACTATTAGAGAACTTCAAAACAACGAATTTTAGAATTTATGTCTGTGATCGTGCAGCTGAGATACTTAAATTTATCGACACCCTCGTAGTTACGACCTAAAGAGGATAGCGAGGAAAATGCGTGTGAAAATAGCCAGATAAATTAATTTCGTGTTTATTGATTGATTTGGCAACCTTCAACTATCAGACTAAAAAAACAACAGACGAACATAACATGGAATTCGGAATTCTTACAATAAACAGGCGTGTTGTTACTTTTTTTTCTAAAAGAAACATGTAGAACATTCCCACGTTTCACCGGTTACGTTTAATTCCCATTATGGAATAGGTGGTGAGACTATTTCCATACACCAGGCACATATTCAGACTCCGAGATACTACGAGAAAATTTAAATTAGAAAAATTTTGTAGCCCGACCCGGGAATCGAACCCAGGACCTCCCGATCGGCAGTCGCACTCGCAACCAACACAACCAATGAGATGAGGCAGTAAAAAAATAAAATATAAAAATACAACGAGTTCGATTTGCCGAAGTACCATTTACAAGAAGATCTTTCTTAATTCTGCCATCTTCGTCTCTTCAAGTGAAGGTATTGTGTCTTCTCACGGTGATTCTAAATCCAAGCCGTTTCCCAACCATGCGAGAAAACGGCGAGTGTAGGCAAATGATTCATAAATAACAAAAAAAAGTAACATCACGCCTGTTATCCCCGAAAAGATAGGCTGAGGCACGTCTCTTCTACCGCTTGTACACTCCCAGGTACAAAATTTATCCACATAAAAAAATCGTCGAACTTTTACGAGAATAAAAAATACTGTTCATTCGTTTGGGCCCCAACTTTGATTATAGTGTGTAAAACTATGATGTTTGAAAGTTTGTATGAACACAAAATTGTACGAATTTTTAGTAAAAACCCAATGTAACTTGAGCTCAGATGAATATGGCCGAGCATATTAGATATAGGATACAGCGTAGACTGGATTTTTCATGACGCCCCGGGCCTGTATAAAAAAAACTGGGAAAAGTAGTTTTAAAACTCACGCGAACGGATTCGCCTGCAGCAGTACGGTCTAAATATAGTAAACAGTAAACTCAATTAAAAATAGTGACTTTGTGTAAGACAGTTTTAAAATCATATTATTATTAATTTCAATCATCTGCATCAATCATGCCCAACTTTTTGGGGATTACAAGCGTGATATTGCGTATTTAAATTGTCATCAATCTTTTATCTGCGTCGTTGGTCGAATGCTTGGAAGCGCAACTGCCGATCAGGAGGTCCTGAGTTCAAGATTTTCCAGTAGTGGTTTGGAATTCGGAAATGTGCCCGGTGTATTGTAATAGGCTCTTCACTTATTCCATAATGTGACGTAAATATACCTGGTGAAACGTGAGAGTATAGCTACTAAATTCCTGTGCCTACCTGTTAAGGATTACAGATGTGAAGTTACGGTTTTAAATACCTGTATTATATTTTCAAAGAGTAACATCATTATTATAATTCCTTTAGTACAGACCACGCTATCTGGTGAGAACTATAAGAAATAATTTAACGATGCGTTCTACACCCCGCATCTACAATTCGCCCTCTACAAACGAGAGTAACAAACTGTTAAGAAGGAACCCTCTATTCTATTACAACCTATTTTGCATAGATGGCGCTGTATCCAGAAAGTTGTTTAGAAACAACTGTCGCACATAATGTTATTTAAACGTAACATCACGCCTGTAATTATTTGGTTTATTAAAACGAACATTACATTAAATTGAAATACCTATATATAAACTCAATGAATCAACAACATATGCCCTGCTTACAAGAATATCAATAAATCGTAATGTTGTAATAATTACAACAACAACAAAAAAAGTTACGCTCATCTTAGCCTTACATGGGTGGATGTGACATAGGTAAAATCTTAGTGACAGGTTTGTATTTCTTTTTGTTATCTTCGAATATAAGTTACTCGCTGAATTTTATACGAAATGATGTTTGATGTGACTTTAATTTAACCATGTCAGAGAGCGGGAACGGATACCCACCTGTCTATGAGTACTAATAATTTGTACATGAAGCTGGCTTCAGGTTTAGTAAGAACAGTTAACGCATCGCACAAACTTGAATAAATATCCTTCAATGGCAGATCTCGCCATTTAACGAGAAGTCGCATTGACTTTATATCGGTTAGATACCTACTGCACATATTGAGAATTGAAAGCAACTGTCTGTAACAAAATTCCTGTTACCATTATAAGTCTACGTATTATGGAAATACTTGCGTGTCTAAATTCTTAATTAAACTGTATTTGTCATTTTTACATGTTTGTGATTTAGGTATTTTGTATCGTTCCTCTCTTATCTATGAGAATTACCTTATGGGGCCGATTATTTAAAAATAATCACAGTAGAGGTTCAGATTGACTTAATTTTTTTCGATCCTAATGAAATTAAAACAAACTTAAGTAGGTAGGTAGTAAAACATTAACAAAAAAAAAGACACTCCTTTGACAAAGCGTTTTGCTAAATCGTTTTTGCTACAGACTACCAAAGAGTGGGAACATCCTGCTGCCGTTTGTTTTGCGTTCGGTTCACGAAACCGAACGTGAAATATTACGTTGGTACAAACCGCATTTATTTAAAGCATGTACGTCAAGA
This sequence comes from Jemadia pseudognetus, assembly GCA_018244755.1. Classification (NCBI taxonomy): domain Eukaryota; kingdom Metazoa; phylum Arthropoda; class Insecta; order Lepidoptera; family Hesperiidae; genus Jemadia; species Jemadia pseudognetus. The sequence goes on from DWTO01001223.1 coordinate 5,305, forward strand.
ACACTATGATATTTACTTTTGACGGCTATGTACCACAGTTACTGCCTTGTTGGTTGTGTTGATTGCAAGCGTGATTGCCGACCGAGAAGTCCTGGGTTCAAGTCACGGATGAGGCACTATGATTTTTTCTAACTTAGATTTTCTACTTGTAATCGTGTCACAGAGTATACGTATCTGCCTGGTGAATACCAATAGGTTTATCACCTAATCCATAATGGGACGTAAACTTAACTGGTGAATCATGGCAGTGTACCACACTCCTCTGCCTACCTTTTCGGTGGTTACTGGTGTGATGTTATGTTTTAGTTTCTAATACAGTCAGAGTCACAGAGACTGTATTTTCATTTGTAATATACATGTTATGTCTTGATGTACCTACTCTATACCTCAGTAGAAATGAAAAAAACTTGCCTATTGTGTGGTGGACGAGGGCATTACTTATATATTCCACGGATCATAGCTGAGAAGTACGCACATTTTACCATTCTTTTTGGATAGTTTTTATATTGTCGATTTAAAACAGAAAAACCGAAAACTTTAGATAATCATGATAATTCATGACTTGTAGTAGATATTTTCAACCTTTAATATAATTAATGTTTCATCTGAATTACTAAAGGCAGGTACTTTGGAAGCAAGCTCGGAAGCGTCGTAATGCAAAACAAAATCCGTTTTCAAACATCTTACCTTGGAAAGAACAGCCAATATTTACGTAATTCAAAATCTTATATCAAGATGTTAAAATGTTATACAACCTATATAATAATAAATACAATATAATGATATGTATATATCGCAAGTACACACATTGAACTAATCCATAATAAGCATTATGGACGTACTGGTAAAACCAAAAGCTGAATGCATCTTTATGTAGTTAAATGGATAAATATAAGGAAATCCAACTATGCTGACATTATATACATTAATTAATATTAATAGAAGCGAAATGTTTCCCTCATAACGGTAATACAGTTTGTTAACTGTTAGCGTCAATAAAAAAATTCCGATCGTCAACTCCAAGGATTCGCTGTTCACAGAGCTAAAATATAAATGATAAAAGATGCGCCAAACATCTATATTGAAAATTCCTCGTTGTCCGATCATTGGAAAAGTTCAATATAATCTCCGATCCTCCGTTAAAACAAGACTTTGCTTTTTTGTACAATTCGTCTTTGAGAATACTTAATGCAGATACTTACCCCTTTTCATCGCTAAGAACTTTTGGGCTCGTTTAAGGATGGTCCAGTGACATCGTTCCCGCTGGGACCTGCCGGTACGAACGCTAGTCACCATTTCAAATAGAGAGGACGATGATAGATAATTGTTTTATTGTAACTGTATTCAAAATAATGTAATCCGGGATTTCTATACCTATACGTGTAGTAGTGTATTTATACATATGTTACGTTAATTATAGGTTTATTTTTTTATCACAAGCAAAAGATAAATCGATATTGTTTTAGTAGTTGCTGATTTTTATACTCGTAGAAATTTAGAAAAAGCTGCGTAAAGTCCACGCGTAATAGAAATGAAACTTTGTGGATTATAGATACCTTTGAGAAAAGAATTTAATTTATGTAATGAAACAAATCTGCTCAGACGGTGGGATCACAATGGCGATTTTCTTTGCTTGAATCAATAGTTTTGCAAGAGCTGTAACACGCGGTACCAGATTGCTGAAGATTAATCTTTCTTTCTCATTAAAATGAACCGACTCCTGTCTTATTGAGCAGGAATTAGCAACAACTTTGTCTCTGTGCTCTGAAGTTTTATTTCAATTTTACTCAATATAACTAGTACATACCGTTCAAAAATACTATGGTGCAATAGGGCTCAGGGCTCAAATGCCTAATTTACGTGGCCTGCATGGCGCTTACGACGGTTTTGCGACTGTCCTCGCGTCATATTAATTTTTCGTAACGCTTCAAAAATTTTATCGGCTTCATCGGCAAAGAAGTTTTACTTCTACAATGTAAGTACAAATATAGGTGTTATTATTATGTTAGATAAATAGTTAAAGCTCTTTCGTTTAATATCTTTATATAAAATTTTATTTAATAGCTCAAATATCTGTACGTGCCATTAGGGGTATTTGCCCTTAATCACCACTCTGGGTGGGCGGGAATGTGGTCGCTGGTCGCAAAGCTTAGCCTCTCGCAACGATCTGCCCGTCACCGATCTGCCCGTCACCGATCTGTAGCATTTAGCTAACAGCTGTCGCAGGACCGATAGCCGCTGGAGTAGACATGTTCTGGAGAGACCACCCCTTGGCAAACGTAGGTTGGATGCGAAGAGCGGAAGATCGAGGCCAGTGGCGTGCTATTGGAGAGGACTATGTCCGGCAGTGGACGGAAATAGGCTGATGATGATGATGATGATGATGAATAGCTCAAAAATATTTGTTACTTAAGGATTGACTTCTACAATAATCTGTTGCTGTTAAAAAAATAATTTAATCTTAGGGTGTAATAATTTTAATAATAAAAATCGATTTACATAAAAAAGATTTTAAAACGAAAAGTACACAAATAAAATAGCAAGAATTGTATCGAACTCGCTTACATTCGTGGTTACTTGAAGCGATTCGTTGTCCTTATTTCGAAAGAGTGGCCCGATCGAGAGAGCCCTTACGTAATGTATTTGGACTACGAGGGTAAATTTTTCAATATCTCCGTACTTTGCCGTCCTATTTTTATTTGGCGTTCATTATTGCGAAGATCGTGTGCGTATTCGGCTTTGTTTTGAAATATGGTTTGTTTATTTCTTTCTTATGTCGGATTGACTTTCGTTTTAAACTCTTAAAATTCATGGTTAGTTCCGGTATGGTCAGTAAAATAATTTTCGTTTACAGCATTTTAACAAAATTGGATATGGTTTTTCCTGTAAACGTTTGGCTATAAACGACTAATGAATTTATAAAAATCTTCAGCAAAAGCACAAACGGAGAAGCTAAGCCATTGCTTAGATACATTTGTCAAAGTCGAAGACCGCGCTATATTTTACGGTCTTAAGCGTAGTTTGTCGAAGTTAATCGCGGGTCACAGGACAGTGAAATTAAGTTTAATCGCCACCAAGTAAGGGGGTCAGTTAAAAAAGAGGCCCCCTAATCAGGTTCGCGCGAGCACGCGTTACGCACTTACATAATGAAAGGGGGAAGAGGGGCGTCAGAGGGGGGCGGGGGCCGTCATCTGCGTACACCCTGTCCGGCCGCCCTCGATCGATACCTATACGTGTGGACTTTATGTAAAAAGCCTCCTGCACGCCCGGAGGACGGCGACCATAAGTGTCGAGAAACGAGTCGCCCCCGGGGAGGAAGGCACGAAATATCTTCAATTTTCGAGAGAAAATTTTCCAATGTGGGGGCGAGAGCCCGCGGCGGAAGGGCTGGCTCGCTCGCCCCGAACGCCTGTGTCCGAAAAATGCGCGCCCCTTAATTGAATTTACAGATTTGCCTCTCGGAACGCACGCAGCCTAACGCTGTTTATTGCGAACGGCTCGTTATTACTCTTCGCACGACGAAGATATGCTCGATAACGTTTTATTTTAAAAATTTCTCTGTTCCTTAGTACTACCACCTACAGATATGATTGACAAGAGAAGGTATACTATCAAAACTTCGTTTTTAATTCTTACACAATTGCTGCGATTCGATAAAATATCAATCTACAAAATAATTTAAACTATCAACAATTTCGTTTTAATTCTTACGTAGTCGGTGCGACTCGATAAAATATCGATCGACAAAATAAATTAAAATATCACAACTTCGTTTTAATTCTTGCATGGTTGGTTCGACTCGATCCTTATATAACATAAATAAAGTAAAAATAAAAACTTGGAAATATTCTGTAAAAAAATAACAAATTAGCAGAATGTACATAATTGCTAACACAATAACGTAAAAGTACTATAATAACACAAATAAATGCCTTGTTCAAAGTCACTCAATTGCAAGCCGACCATACCTTTAATAGAATATATTGTATTAGATTTTACTTTATGGCCCATGAAAAGAGGAACAATTTCCGAACGGGTATGATTTCGTGATTTAAAAAAATTAATAATCAAGTCATAGCTAACACAGTTTAGTATATAAAGAAACAAAACAATCTCCTTAGAAATTAATTTTATGATAAGCCTTCGTAAGTAAAAGTGGCTCGGAGAAAGGGACAGTAGTTACCGCTACCCCACTTATTAGTGTTGCCCTTTGGGTCAGTCCTCATTTGGCCGTGACGTCGTTCCTTTCAATTCCGTTATCCGAGATAAAATTTTGCACACGCTTATTAAAATATTTCTGAGGACGGCGTTTTGTTCAAATCTATAAGCAAGTAGGCTTTATATTTATTGGATTTTACAAATCATTAATTATTAATATGTACTAAACACTGTGTATCAAGGTATTCTGGAACAGAGTAATGCAGTAGGTAATCTACTGTAGTAGTTATGCTGTAGTTACTACATATTTGCCGAGTCTTTCGTACTCGTATTAAAATATTACCTATTTAAATTAATACATTTAGGATTTCGATTTCGTTAACACGTTAAAAACATAAACGTAACATCACGCCTGTTATCTCCGAAGAGGTAGGCAGAGGAGTGTAGAACACTCCCACGTTTCACCAGTTACGTTTACGTCCCACTATGGAATACGTGGTGAGCCTATTGGCATGCACCGGGCACAAATAGAGACTCCACGACACTACTAGAAAATCTAAATTAGAAAAATACTATAGTGCCCGACCCGGAAATCGAACCAGGACCTCCTGTACGTCAGTCGCACTTACAACCAACACGACCTACGAGGCAGTCAAGATCCATTTCTAAAGAACTAGAAAATTAGTGAAAATGTAGAAAACCAATAAAAATTAAAAACATAGCCTGCCCTTTTCCTTGATTATAATTAATTGTAAGGTATACAAAGTGTCTACTGAACAAAATGCCTTAAATATTTCACTGAACATATAAGTACATAAAGGTACCCACTTCTTGTTTTTGCTCTTTAGGTTCCTAAAAGTATTTGTAATCAAGATAATTATGATTGACATTTTCAAAACACGATTTACCCGAACATGTAAACGAACTCGGAACTAATAAAAATTTAAACCGCCGATGAAACACTCGCTAGAAAAAAAATATTTCAGTATTTGAAATTGATGATAAATTTTAACGATTAGGTATTATTTTAGGTATTTTGTATTTATTTAAATTTTGGCAGTTTGATACGTTAAGTGGGTATTGGTTTAACTGTGTTATATGTACAGGAGAAACTATTTTTATTGTTTTTGTAAATACATATCATATCATACATATCAAGGAATAAAGATAAAAAAGGGAATGTACAAATGTACATTTAAACAAATATCTTCGTACGTAGATAATATCAATTCGACATCAATACGTAACATAAATTCGATAAAACGTGGGTACCCAAAATTTAGTTTAATAAAAAATACATACATATCAATAAGTATATTAATAAAACAGTAAAGTAACAATAACGCTCAATACACAACGGAGACCTTTCAATGACAGCAGAATTACTGCCACTTTCTAACGTCGACGCTTTCGTATGTTTAACGTGCCGACACGCGACGTCAAGGAGTCGGTTATGCTCGTTAAAGTTAAACCTCATTGAAAAGTTTTTAAAAACATTTATAATTTCACACGCACCATTAGAACACGGGTGCTGTTCGGAATACCACCGCTCAGCCTATTTCTGTCGGAAATACCACCGCTCAGTCTATTTCTGTGGCCAAGCAATGATTATTATTTATTATACAATTTTAAACAAATACCGCGCTGTTTATTCCATATATTCGTAGAGGTCTGTTCTAGCAGATGTTCCAGAGTTGGATGATATTCGGTGTTAAAATGTGAATTACCGAGTCGTGTCAATGCCTACGTTTTTTTTTTACGCGTCAATGATTAATATCAAAAACTTCCCTAATACATATTTTTGCTAACGCAAAAAAATATTGATTGGTTTCACTAAGTTAATTGTCGACGTCCATATTATTTAATATTGACAATGTCATCATCATCACTGAACTCGATCGTCAGCTTTTCGTATCGAACCGCTGCCGGCCACTTGGCGTGTATCGGCACTCCGTTAAACTGCAGGACAGAATACGCTCCCTACTGACAATGTAGTTTAAAGTTACGTCTGTTTCCCCGAAAGAATAGCCAGCGGAGCATATAAATATAATATTAATGATATATTGAAAACATACATTCCGTCAAACAACTTATACTAATTTTCCTCTTTCGATTAGCTGCTTCAATTTCTCTGTGTAAATAGAAAACGTCCGCTAGAGAGTGGCTGATTGTTTTAGCGAAACAAGGGATAAGTTTCGAAAGGGAAATATGGCATTTCAGAATAATAATTTAATTTAATACGCACGATTATCATTTGAAACTGTTTCTACGCTAATCAGAACTTCATGATTGGTACAGGACATTCTATCATAGATACGATACTAATTAAAACCATGTCGAAAACTATGTAGCAGTAAAAAAACGCCTGATTCATTTAAATAGCAATTGTCACGTAGAAGCGATTGAAATTATATTTTGTATGAATAGTTATTATAAAACTTATTTTCATTTACGGAATCATTACAGTTACGAAAAGTTATTACAATACTTATTTTCATTTGCGGAATCATTACACTTACGAAAAGTTATTATAATACTTATTTTCATTTACGGAATCATTACAGTTAGGAAAAACAAGCTACAGTTTTTGTGACTATTTATAAGTACATGGTGTGTTCTCTAACAGACTTCGATTATTATGATCGCTTCACTGTTATATAATAATTATGTAAACGTAACAGATATAATAGGAAATTGTGCCTTAACAATAAACTAAATCATATCGTCAAAGCGATAGAATCTAAAATTGCATTGGAACAACGGACCCAACAACATTGACGCCCTTTAGATTTGGACATCGCTTGACACATTTTCTCGTAGGTTAATATATTAAATGAATATCATTTTACTTATAGACATCCTGCAACACGGAGTCTAAACTTCATACGTGTAATAATATTCCGTTTATGCAGATATACCGTGATTTTTATTGTTCAGTCTTGCCACATGTGTTTATGAACAAAATCAAAACATAAAATAATATGTATGAAGAGAGCAATTAACATAGATAAAGCTCCAAGAATCAGTAAGGATGAAGATACATATATCGCACTCGATGCTAGAGCGTTAAACATATCTTACATGAATATCGTGCCTACCCCGCAACCGACCCGGCATGATGATATGTAATTACAAAAATAACATAAAATTACTTTGTGTTAATCGAAAGATATTAACTCAGTGTTCCTTCTTGACCATATTGCATATAATGCGAACCTAAAATTGTTAATAATAGACCTAAAAATATGTCCACGAGAGTCCTTATCAAATGCCATAGTTTAAAACACCCCGATAAAAGTGCCGCCTATTAAAAGTTGGAACTCCAATGCGACACATACTTTTGCTTATTGAGCGGTCGTTCCGATTTAAAGGGTCAGTGTATTTGCCTATATATAGAGCGTTCTAATTTTGAATTTAGAACGCACTCGCTTCCAACCGTTGCAAACAATCCGCGTACGTCATTGTTAGTTACAGACTTTATAGAGTCGTATTACGTACGAGTTCGTTTGATGTAATCCAAATACCTCGAACTCTTCTTATATAGAAAATATAAAATATTATATTTCATCTACTAGGTAGGTAGGTATATGGTTAACCACGTAATTATTGAAACATAATAAAATTGACACCACATAAATGAATAAAACAATTTCATAAATAGCTACCATGAATTCAAAATTTTATTAAGTTAAGCAGGTAGGTTCTTGTAAACACACCTCATTCATGATATTGATACAGTAATGCACGCGATCATCTATAGGCAGCATATTCTTATCATAATTTTTACACAAATACAGAACAGGGTGCAAACAGAACACGCTCGAAGAGGCAACGAACGCGCATTTAAATGAGCGTGTTTTACGTAAGCAACGTTGAAAGTCGTTGTCCGAGCCGAGAGGACTCGGACGACTCTCACTTTCTGTAAAAATCGAACGTGATTTAAGCGTGGCCTTGTACAGAAAGTAAGAGCGTCCGTGTTCCTATTCTGAGGCAGTACAGACTCGCAAAATGTATTCGCTGTCGCGTTGGAAACCTATTCCGACTACCTACCGATACGTAGGGCGGGCAGCTATAGTCCGTGCACATGTAAAATAGCTCCAGTACACTGGGAGTGTGCTCTACTTAAATTATTTGCTTTTATTTTTCAGAGCCAGATCGCCTTAGTTCATTATATAACACATTGGTGTCTTCTTAAAATCGAAGTCACTCCAGATCTGTGTATCCTCCGATACAGTCATTGTATGAGGGCTTCAGATCAAGCCAATGTTACATAACACACGTTACGACATGTAATTTTTTTAAACGTGGCGGACGAGTGCTCTAATTAAATGGACGGTTTTCGAGAAGCTTTCGTATGAATACGTATATGTTAACCGTAATCGAGTATATCAACCCCATATTTTGAATCGTTTAATTCCATAGTTAAAGCCTCTACCTATATATCAGGTTCTAAATCAAACGTATTACCATGTAAACAAAGATAATATAATTCCCAAGAATTCGATTTTTCATTAAATATTTCCACAAACCCAGATTTCTCTATGGTAGTTATTAAATTGATGTCATATCATTTACGAAAAATGCTTGGACAAAAATCTAAATTAATGTATAAATTAAAGGTAGGTACATCACAATTTAAAGTAAGGAATGCGTTGTGTCTGTTTTAGAGACCCAATTTTTGACGTACTGAAAAAATCCATAATGTTTTTAAGGGTAATAAACTGGTATCTGTTTTTAAAAAGCGGTTTTGTCACATTGTTTTGTCTTTTGTTTGTGGTGCTATATTATATTTTAGTTCAAAGTTGGGGTGCTTGAAAGGGGCCTCCTCGAGTGGCGACTATGACTGATTAAGAAAGAACATGTACTGCCCGGAACACCCTAGACATTGCGACCAATCCTTTCAGCACGATGGCTGATCACTCATGCTTAGCTATCAATTCGACGAAGAAGAAGTTCAAAATTTACTGTCCAGGTCCTTATAACGCTCCTGTCGCATTTTGTAAGGTTTAGAACTACGTAGAGCATTATCCGCAGCGCACCACCTACGAGCAGGGTTCTGGGGGCCACTTCTCTGTTATATCTGCCCGTCCAAGATACATGCCTCGCATAGGCGCACTCGTGTTACCGGCCGCGTCCTGTTGGGGGAAGGCCACCCCCGCGCCCCCACGCCCAACCCCAACCACCCTGCGTCATCTAGTGCGGCGACCACCGCTAGGGTTAATTCAAACTACAACTATTTGAATATTTTAATTTTTTTTCAATCTCTCTCTGAATACACTTTGACAACAATCTAAGTGCGATTAGTTTGATAAAATTAGTGCTGCGTATGAACAAACACGTGAATAAATCGGGAACAATAAAAAAGAATAAGAAACAGGCAGTCATTACGACAACGACATCGCGACAGGGAATCCAAATGTAGCTTGCATAAAATTACTCGTGAACTATTCTCGAGTTTAATTTATCTCATTGAAGGAATTCATTTCTACATATATTAAGAAATTATTTCGTAACATATAAATTTTAAGGCCCTTATAATTAACAAAATTCTTGCGCCAACGTCATTTTTTGTAATGTGGTCTAAGCTTAGGAACCCATCAAAGTAAAATTCCGTAAATAAGTTCACTGCCAATTAAATTCGGATTGATATACACATTTGAAGGGTTTTTCCTCGCATCATTAAAATCCCACACACGTGTCCCAACTTGAGTGAAAAATAGAAGCTTCCGTGTTATTACACGCAATGAAAGATCCTTTTGATATTAATGGTAAGAGGGTAGTACAAAATGTGTTATACCTAATTATTTTCCTTTGTAGAAAATAGAATATGCCTATTGGTAATGTAGATAAAATGTCAATTTGTAAGGTATCGCAAATTTTGTTTATGCTTATTATATCACTATATTTTTAATTCCTTAATACGTTGTAGTTGAGTAAGTGCATTACGTCATCTACAACGTATAGAGGAGATTTGGTTGGGAATTTAAATATCAGTAATATATTCCGTTTCTTCAATGGAACTAAAGGTAGCATGTTTTTTTAATTGTAATGATAAGTAGTATGAAGTTTTCGTATACGTGTAAAATCGGTGTTGACCATAAATGTGTCAACCCTGTATGTCCGGCGCGCAGCCCTGATTCTGTAGAACAGAGCGGCGTGCGTGCCCGGCGCGCTCTAAACAGCCTACCCTATATGTAGGGCGGATGGACCCTGTCCCCCCCAGAGAAAGGGGTGCCCCCGCTTCTTCCTTGTTCCTCCTTGTGCAAATTCCCTTGCCGATGGAAATGTGCTCTGCCACATTTTATACTATTTCTAGTCCGTGCGTTCCAAACTTATCCTGTCCAAACTGCTTAATTGAAAAACGACAGAGAAATTGACTACGATCAATAGAAGAACTACAACTAAAAGAGCTTAATGCAAAGAAGCATGATGTTTGATAAATTTGTAAGTAAATTCAAAATTACACTATACTGTACTATCATCATCCTCGCGTTTGTACCGGTTCCAACCCCTACCATACTATACTATACAATATTATAAATAATTTTCCTACTGGTACCTATTTGTCTTTTGATCACAAAAAGTGTTTGCTCAATTAATTATATTGATATCCGTGAAATAGACAATAAAATGTCGTTCGTTTGCGTTTCTCTAATTATAAATATTGTACGTACATATGAGTAGATGCTCCCTTCGTGAGTAAAGTTATAAAAAATTTACGTGAATGAAACAAATTTCAAACACACATATATATGAAAGGATAATTTTGAAAAACTATATTTTGTTCGTAGCATTAAAAAATTTTATTCAACTTCGGGATAAATCGTTTTAGTACTTATACCGTTAATTTTATATACATCTTATTGTTTCCATTGTTTCAGCAACTGTTTTTAGAAAAATATTGTATTCGTACAGGTTTACCAGTTAATCAAAAACAAAAAAATGCTAAAATCTGTCAAAAATGTTAATATAATTTTCATGACACAATTTTTCATTCGGATTTCTACTTGGGAACCATCAGCAACCCATCTGGTAGAGCAAAAAACGAAGGCATACCTATTAAACGTCTTTTTTCTGTCATTAGAAATTAACTCATTAAAATCTATACCTACCACATAGCACTAACGTAGAAGTAGTTAGTACCAGAAATGGGTTAAGATCCCTTACTTTTGCCTTACAACTAACTTAGTACTTTGAGTTTACAATGAAGTGTTGGATGCTTGAGACGTGTATTTATTTATGAAGTGCGCCAGTACCATATTATTAATTTGAAGAATAAAATGGATTTTACTTGATACGGGTAAAATTGCATAAGTTGCAGACCGGACTTAACATCAATAAGGCTTAATACCCATTTTCTATTTCTGTTTCATAATACATATATACATACATATCCTCACGCCAGGTCCCTTGCGGGGTAGGCAGAGAGCACAGAGTGCCAAATATCTCTATTCTTG
>DWTO01001224.1:0-16919 GCA_018244755.1 Jemadia pseudognetus
GCCTGTCCCCTATTACACGCGGCGACATTTGTTCGTGTCAACCAAACTTTATCTCTAGATACTTTAATAACACTTAACATAGATAAGAGACAATTTAAAGTGGGTCTGTGTTGGCATCGTTACAACGTCGCCAAGTATTATTAGAGTCATAACGTGTAACTTTTATCGTCGACAACGATCAAACATGGACAATAAACCTTATTACCTTAGACGTTCGCGTAATGAGGCTAACGGTCATAATCTGAGCCGTACGGCAGTTAGGTCAATATTGTAATTGTAGGAAAGAAAGATACCGAAGCAGCGATAGTCTGGTGGTTTGAAATTCGACTTATCGTTTCGGGTGCTCGGGTTCAAATACGGCGGTGACCTCTTTTCGAAGTGTGCGTTTTAAGATTAAATATCACTAGCCGGATTAAGCCGGTAGAGTGGAAGGCAAGGTGTAACATACATTGGCGAAGTGACCAACATGGATCAATGGGACATTTCGCGTCCAGGTTTGGTTAAAGCTATTGTATGGAGCGTGGGAGAGCGGAGTGCGAGGATTTCCCTTTGCTAACTTCAACTGGAGCTGCGGCAGAGACCACAACCGATGTCTCAATCAGTAAATTAAGTAATTAGAGGCCTATGTCCAGCAGTGGACCGGAATAGGTTGATTAGGATGATGGTAATGACCACCTCGTTGGTCAAGTGGTTGTGAGCCCGACTGCCATCCTGGATGCAAATCGATTTTTCTAACTAGAATTTCTGGTAGTAGCTCGGGGTGTGAATTTGTGCCTGGTTTATGGTAATAGACTCACCCTCTATTCCACATTGGGACGTAAACGTGACTGGTGAAACGAGGGAGTATATTACACTCCTCTGCCTACCTCTTTGGGGATCACAGATGTGATGTTACATTGTTACAAGCGTGAACCGTGCGAGCAATAGATATTCTACGTCAAAACTGTGTACTGATATAAAGGAATGGTACTAACACAAAACACTGATTAATGTAATGGATTATAAAAAAAAATCTGTATTGTTACTACGAGTTGTAAAATCGCAAGACGGAGCCGCGGGCCGCGTCGCCGAGTGCACCACCAGAGAAATGCCACCATCACAAGGCTCGCGCAATCCTTAACTGGGCCACTGACCGTTTGATCTGGTTCTGACATAATAGAAAACAGTTTACGTGACCGTTTTTACTTATAATGGTAAACGGGACGCGACACATGTTTGCATATCAAATGAGACGCCAGCGTACATACACTTGAACTCAATTGTTATATCTGCTATGATAAAAAGACTTTGTATGCATATCATCACTCGAGGTCCCTTACGGGTCAGGCAGAGGGCACGGAGTGTCATGTCTATCATTACAGACTTGCAGTGGCTCTCCTACATTTGTAACTTCATACATACACGCTGGCTTCGGAGATGTCTTACTTCCCCATTAACCGGTGTCGCTTGCTTATCACGATATGCGGGATACAAATGATTATCTTTATCGTAATCTTGGTTTAGTTCATTCGTACTGTATTTGCTTAGTTCGGTAAATAAGCACTTTAGTCTTAGTAGATGTATATACTGTGTATTTTACTCAGATATTTTTACTATGTAATATTACTGGGTGTAATTTTAAAGGAAATGATAAAGAAATCTATATACCTTAAGGTTCTCGATATTGACGGTACAGAGTCCTGCGGTACCTGAGAAAGCGCATTTGGCCACCGTGGTACTCTGTGGTATTAATTCTTCGTATTCTGAAAGGACACCCGTTTTAAACAGGGGGATAATAAAAGGTTTGATGATGTTATTTGCTCGAAACAGCGAAAGAACTGCTGCATTGGGACACAGATAGATTTTAAGTCTTGTCCATGTTATTAATGTATTCAAGAAAAAGTTACTAAATTTTTATGATGGTAAATAATAATACGACATTCAACCATTAAGTAAAAAGTATCTACATCATTTAACAAATTCAGTTGTCTTTCACCAAACAAAGATTTTTGTATAAAATTATAGGATTTACTCAAGCTTTAAACCAGCTATATGTAGCAAGTGACGTAATAACAAAAATAGGCTAACATAAACTTTACGACCTCTTGATCTGATCAGGAAACAATATCTCCCACAATTTAATTAGATGTCAGTATCCTGCGGGCGGGATAATGATTCATGCAGAACGTTCACCATTAGTCTAGTATTCCAATTCAAAAGACCAAGAGCTTAAAGTAATAGCGAGAAATGTAAGGTATAATTATAGTTGGAGCAGCTGTCTACTTCACTGTACATACTTCGGTCAAATCGGAAATGTCCGGAAAGAACGAAGAGGCCGTGCCATAAGTAATTTTAATAGACGAGCATATATGACGATTTTCATTATAGGAAAAGAAGCGTAAGAGGTTTATTAAGACCTGAGACCCTTATAGACACCCTTATAGGAAATAAATCAGACAATATGTATATATGTAAATGTTAAATAACTTAGATTGATAAAATTGTAGTCCTTCTAGTTAAAAAATTAACTAAACTTTTTTGTATTTCCTACAATAATGGATTGCTTGTAACATATATCATTAGTTAATAAATCCGCTCTCAAGTAAATCTTTTACAATGGACGGCAAGCTTAAGCGATTGCGCCAAGCGCGTCCATACCGATAGAGCTTTAGAAATATTTGCGCCTATTCTGGCTCTTTATTACATTCACTGAATACTTGCAAAGCTTGCATATTAAGTTGACACTCATTAGCTTTTCACTAATGAATAGCGTTAGTGTCAGTAACGATAACTGTGATAAAAACGAAAATAATTCATTTTTTTCTTTATTACTCTGCCTCATTGGTCGTGTTGGTTGTAGGCGCAACTGCCGATAAGGGAGTCCTGGGTTCAATCCCAGGTCGGACGCTATTGGATATTTGTAATTTAGAGTTTCTAGTAGTCGCTTGAAATTTGGAAATGTGCCCGATGCAAGGCAATAGGCTCACCACCTATTCCACGGTGGAAGGTAAACGTAACTGGTGAAACGTATAACCTTATACTGCACTCCTCCACCTACCTTTTCGGGGGTTACAAGCATGATGTTAAGTTTTTTTACTATATACTTATATACATATATCTTGTTACAGCAGACACAAGACAAATACCTGTGTTCATCACACAAATATTTATTTTAGGTCGAATTCTGTTCTGGAATGGAATCCATGACCCCCGGCGCAACAGTTAGTTTCACTAATCACTGTGCCAACGAGACAGTTAACCTGACATCTGGTTATTAAGGGAAGAAAACTTTAATCAATGATCTATTACATCGCGAGACACCGCCAAGTATTCGGTAATCATTTTATTATGTAACGGTGGCGATTACGCTAGCGCCTACAAGCCGACGTAGGCCTTGTCGAGTTCTAGTCTAGTTTTACCATAAGAGTTGACATATGTGTACCTATTCGAAGGAGTGTACACATATAGAGCAGTTATTACCGTGACGCGCCTGTAATTGCCGAAGAGATAGGCAGATGAGTGTAGTATACTCCCAGGTTTCACAAGTTACGTTTTCGTCGAACTATGAAATAGAGGCCTTTTGGCAAACACCGGGCTCGAATCCATACTCCGAGCCACTACTAGACAATCTAAAATATAAATAGAAAAATCAAACAGTATCTGACTCAGGATTAGAACCCAGGACCTGTCCATCGGCAATTACCTTTGCCACCACTCCATAAACGAGTCAGTTGTTACCGTCTAGGAAAAAAATATTTTTATCATTAGTACAGATGATGATTTTGAAAGAACATTGCTTTTGATCATTAGCTAAGAATTACATTTAACCCAAACATTAATTGGTTTATTTCAAGTTTATATTCGTGCTAATAATAACTTGGCATATAGAGCAATATAGCCGTTACGGTATGAATGAAAATATTACATTGTTACGCAATCGGGAATCAAAGTAATTGTTGAAAGCAGGTATTACTTGAAGTGTTTATTTTGTAACATAACAATCCTAATATTTACATACGCCGACGAGAATAAGTACAGTGCAATATATTCTAACGTACTCCTTTCGATATTGTGAATTTTCATTTAAGTTTGATCGTTTTTCAAGTCACGTATATGATTTGGCAAAAATTTAAACGAAGCACAGGAGGATTCGAAATCGACATTTCTGAATACAATCAACTTATATAACTGAAATAAAATACGATTTAAAACAGTATATGATGTTACAGTAAAATATATCGAAGATGTATTTTATTTTATAATTTTATCGCCTGCTATTATTGCCATTTTGGGTGTATTGAATCTAAGCTATTATTGTCATAGTACTATTGAAAATAGTAACGTGACGCCTGTATTTCCCCCAAGGGGTCGTCAGAGGGTCGTAGTTTTTTTACTTGTCACCACTCCACACTCATCTGTTACGTCTCACGTGATTAGGGAGTCAGACTTTTCCCGTACAGATAACCCCGGACATAAATGTACACTCCGTGCTTGCTACTAGGAATGTCAAATGAGAAAAACCCATTAATACTTTGCCCGGTCCGGGGGTAGAACTAGAACGGTTTGTTCATTATGATTAAATTATATGGCTGCTTGGACACAAGTGCCAAGTAGGCTTTGTGCTGTAGGGAATTTGATAGAATATTTATGGATTGTGATGAAATTGAAAGTCTAGTGCGGCTTTTGGGCGCGTAAATGAATATTTTGTTCATTTTAAACAACGGATCAGATACGTGGTTAATTGTATGGTTGAAAAAGATTTCAAGAAACTCGTTCAATTCAATTTTAGAGTTCTGGGAATAATTTAAAAAAAATTATTCAATACTCATGCACGCGATGTGTGCAGTACCAGTTACAGTTTTGAGGGGTATTTAACAACTCTTTAAAAATACTCTTACTTTCTTCCTCGCAGGGTGTAAGTCAACCCCGGTTCCGCTTGAGAAGTCTATACTTCACATGTGACATTATAAATACGTTTACTTTCTTATCTCTCAACACTTTCTTAGCTTCGCTCGGCAATATAACATCAACACGAGCTAACACTTGTTTAATGATGTCGCGAATTCTGTGTGTAAGTGATAAGCTATATTGCTAAATGTTTACACTGGAATTGATCTTATTTTACAAAAATCAAATAAGGAAATTTAAAATTTACATGTTGTTGGGCTCATTGTAAATAAGTTGATCCCGAGTCTGTAAAAAAATCATTATTATTACATGGAAATTGTAATATGCCTTCTTAGGTGGTTTCAGTACGCTTTGACATAACGTTCTTAAATTATAGCATTGAAATATTTTTTTCATGGTCTAAATATATATCTTATAGCCTATGTCTTTTCCATAACTATTTGCTATAATTAATATCTATGAGAACAAAGAAACTTAATTCGGCAAAGGTCACGACACAGTTGTAGCACGCAAATTGATAAATCGTATCTTGCTCGATTTGATAACCCAATTCCGTAGTTCTAGATAATTCTAAATGCAATTAAATAATTTACATGTTAAATATTACCATTTTTCGTTTTCAGGTTTTTTTACTCCTTTGCATATCTCATAGGAGGATAGAATGCGCAGAACAGAATAAGAGAGACCTCGCAGGCGGCATAGGAAGTCATGGTCATGGCGGCTTGGGGCCAGCTGTAGCCGGAATTGGAATATCAGGCGGAACTGTAGGCGTTCTTGGAGCTGGTGGAATTGGAATTGGCGTTCCAGCTGGGGCTGTTGGCGTTTCTGTGGGGGGAATTGGTTTTGGTATTGGAGGACTGGGTCTCGGAAGTCTTAATGGGGTACCAACGCAACATACATACTCTGAATATCAAAACAGTGTACCGATTCCAGTGCCCCAACCAGTACCCGTCAGTGTACCTAGGCCTGTACCTTATCCAGTGCACGTGGGCGTGCCTGTCGATCGCCCACGCCCCGTTCCTGTTGCTGTTCCTAGTCCAGTAGCCCATATCATCCATCGGCCCATCGCGGTTCCTGTTAATAGACCTTATCCGTATCCTGTTGCACAACCTGTTCCAGTTACGGTCACCCAAGGGGTAGGCATTCCTGTTCCTCAACCTTACGCTGTTGGAGTACCTGCAGCTGTTCCAGTCAGTGTTCCCCAACCCGTGGCTATACCTGTTGCAGCAGTGGGGTCAGTGATTGGTGGGGGTGGTGGAGGTGGCCTTGCAGGCATCGGAGGCGGCGGTATTGCTGTTTCTGCGGTCGGTGCCCTCTCTGCAGGGTCAGGTCCATCGATAGCGGTTGGACATTCTGTGTCTGGTCCAAGTGCTGTATCATCTGGTTATGGTACCGTCGTAGAATCTCACGGCCATTCAGTTCACCATCATTACTGAACATCCTTATTCATATAATTCTTAGCCCCTCGCCAAATGTTATATTATACCAAACGTAGTCCTATGTTTGCCAGTTTAATCTTATTAGTAATGTGCATGCAATTCTAGTCTGTAGTCTATTGTATACAGAGTTAATTTTGGTGTCCCACCTTTTATTATTTAGAAACATATAGACTTCATAGTATATTTTAGGTTTAACTGTACTTCCGTTGTAATCCTTAAATAAATATAATTCGATTGTGTATAGTTTGGTGGTTTCATTTCAGTTTATTTTAAAAGCCTAATATTAATTCACCTGCGTTATGCCTTTTAGTTTTAAGTACCTTGGTACCCGTGAATACACCTGTAGTTTTAAATTTGATTTCAAAGTTCATAGTTATGTAGGTATATGGAGCTGAGTTTAGAACAACGGCTTTTTTATCTTAAAAATAATTTATTTGCGACTATTACGTCAAACTTAAAGCTGATAATGATTCTATGTCAAATCAAATCAAATATCATTTATTCAAAATTGGTTCATTAGAACACTTTTTGTACATGCACGTCTCATGTTATATTTCATATTATTAAAGTTCAGATAATATATATTTTAGTGCATAAAGGTTTACGCCCTCTAGCGATATGTTCGTGTTTTATTGCGGACTAAAATTAGCTTCGTTTATTAATTTTTAATTTTCGTGTAATCAGTATTATCAGAATTATTCAAAACACACAGTATGTAGACTACGGCGCGTATCTCTATCGTCCGCTATCAGTTTTTCGATTAGTGATAGGTAGTATCAGTGGTTATCATAACCTACGTGGACGTGTTTTTCTACCTACCAAAATTCAAAATTCAGAAATTATTCTCTTGTGAATAACATTTACATTTCGTAAATAAATCATTTAATTTTCCATCACAGTGCTCTCTACGAAGGATACATGAATTATAGTGAGTAAAATTAATTTTTCTTAATTTGTAGGGACGTTGTTTCTTCAAAATGCTGCTGTTTGTCCCTTATATTTTTTCGTTACTTGAGGTCATGTGTCTCTTCTATTAAATTATTGATCTTTTTATTCAAGTCCCGACGTTGGAGTTTCTATAATTGCTTGTGTATAGACCATGCATACAATTCAAATTTTGAACGCAAACAGTAACATCCTTGAACCCAGTGATACTTATGTCAGGGAAAATTGTAATTATTATTATTAATTGTATTTCAATATCTTCGATGGCTGCAGGAAGTAATGACCATTAGTTTTCTTATGAGTTTGGTGCGCCACAACGCTTACTTGGTCAGAACACATTACCGATCAATAATAGCATTGATAAAATGTTATCGGTTGACCTGCGATAATTTTGGCATGTTTTCACCATTAACGAAAAAGAATATGAGAGAACAAACAAAGATAATATATCCGTAACCGATACATCCTCTCAAGTATCGTACAAGTAGATAGTTTGAACGATTTTTTATTTCATGGGTTAGCAATGGATTAGCGCTTACTACATTAGAATCTCTCTCAAAGCTATGTTGATATTCGAAGACTGATCAGAGGCGGTCTTCTACACGCCCCGCTAGGTAAAGAAAAGGAAGCTCAATCTCACATAAATAAATATAAGATCTCTTTATTAGGAACACCAAAGAAAAAGTTAACAATAAAACGAGAACTATTTGTGTATGTGAGAATGTACGGTACTAATTATTGGTATTACGTAGAAAGTACTGTTATCGCACATTTATGTAGGCGATAAGATAAATCTCGTTAGTTACCATGATCCAACAATACAAAAGACCAGACTTTAGATTGTTTAGTATAGAGAATGTCATCACCAAACCATTTCAAATGTAAGAATACGTTGGTGAATGAGGTATTTCAAGTTAATCTAATTATCTGAATACGTGAACTTTAATACGTATGTACTAAATGAAATGAAATCGAATAATATTATACCGTTTTCAGATACGGTCAAGTAGGTATGTAATTATTTCGCATTATCCGTCTGTTTCGGGTAGCTTTAGTTACGGATGTTAGATATTGAAGAAATGGTAATTGTAATTTCAATTTTCATTTACTATCTACCTCAGTTAGTCTTGTGAGGTAAGTCTTGGCCCCTAAAATAATTTGAAAGTTTTGTATCAGATTCGTTTACGATTACGAATAGAATTTCATTTAAGATATCCAAGAGTGACTGACTACACTATACGTGTATTGATAGTAGTAATGTATGTCTGTACGTATTCATGTAGGCTTCACAAAAATCAGTGGGTATATCAATTTAAAAGTACTGTCATGCCTTTTTCTCCAAATAAAGAAATTATAAAATGTGTAATTTGGGCACTTGGACGGGTGAAGAAATACATTGGTTCTTACGTGTCACTCATGATTATCTTAAATCACATGAATCCATTTGTTCTATTCCATGTTTTGTTCAAATTTCAAATCTGTTACATCATTTTTCATTTCTGTATTGTGCAGTTGCTATCTATGCTTTCAATTTTCCAGAATATCCCGCCGCAATGGACAGCATCCCGAGGCAGAAAAACTTTGTCGGTCTCTCCCTCAAATTTGGTTGCATAATAACAGCTTTAATAATTATAGTAAGTTTGTATAATTGTTTATTATTACTTTAGTAGACTATTGTGGCTCAGGACTGAGATGAATGGGGCTAGTTAAGAGTGGACTTCCAAAGGATGATGATAAAGAGATTATTTTTTGCAACGAAATTAATAAATATTATTGTTACACTGAGGTACATAAAATGTACATAAATATGAAGCGAAATAATAAAAAAAATAAAATAAATAGTTAACTACCTAGTTGATTGTATTATAGGTGGTTAACATGACGGACTTTGCAAACATTCCTGGTGTAAAAACTTTGTAATTTTTTATCACAATTATACATATATGAATCTGTTAAAAACTGTAGGATATACTGCATTTTCATGTTTTAACAAATATTTCTTTTCCGTTCAAACGTTAATGGAGCCATTAGGCAGTAACCATACAGATTAGCTTTACTGTAATAATGAGTAAACTAAGCTGTATTCACAATCCTTAAGGAAATGGTTGACCTATATGATTTCCTATATGGTTCCTATATAATTTCCTATATGACCTGAGTGTTTCTGAAGTAGTGGGGTATGCAATATCAATTTATATATTTTTTTTTCCAGTTATATTCCGTGCTGTCTCTGGCACAATGTTTGGCAGCGTTTAATATGCTGCCCGACGACCCCACGCCCGACGATGTAGGCGTCAGGCTGGCGTGTGCCGTCCTCGTGGTGGTCACCATCGCACACACCATCACGTTCTCACTGTCCGCCGTTATGCTCGTGGGAGTTTTGAGGGTGAGCGTTAAGTGTATAATTTTATCTCTTCCGGTGAAGACGGTCCTCAGGATCTAGCTCGGTGGCGTGCTATTTGAGTGGTGTTATTCAGCAGTAGATGGTAGCGGGTTAATAATGAAGATGAGATAATATAAAGATCTTCACGCCAGGCAGCCTTTACGCAGTAGGCAGATAGTACTGAGTGTCAATCTCTATTCTTATACATCTGCCGCGTTTCTTCCACATTCAACCCTTATTTCATATATTCAGGCCGGTGATGTTGAAGATAGTAACTTTATCTCGTCTGATAAAGTTTGATAATTATAAATTCTTCAAGTTGTAAAAATGAAAAAAGATGTAGAGCCGAAAACGATGATATAACGAAGCAATATATGTAACCAATCGATAAGAAAATAATTAGGGACATTTCCGCTGTATACACACCAGGACAGGTATTTTGTTCCCATTTTTCCTACTTATCAATGTTAATGCATTTGTATTACAGGAGAAAGCTGGACTTATGAGGCCGTGGATTGTGTGGACCTCGCTCCAGGTGATGCTATCGTTGTTTATGTTCGTGTTCTGGACCACCACTAACCTTGTCAACCACTCCGGGGAAAAATTCTTGCTGCCTTACATCATTGACTTCGTGGGGCTGAGTACGTAGACTTCGGTCTTATGGAAATTACTTTTTGGTTTAATTGACATTATAAGCCCTACAACAGCATGAGTCTTGACGAAGTTTCAGATTACAAGTAATTTGTATGGTTAAGCAAATTCGGGTCCGGTTGATAGGTACTTGACTTCGGTCATCCCACCCGGAACATGGCTATTGTTCACGAGCATTTTCGTGCTTTAGAAAGCAATTCAGCGCTGGGTTTGGATTATTACAGCTATATTCAGCATTTTTAACAGTACGAGTAATAGTAACAACAAAAATCCCTTTCAGAGTTGTCCGGAGTAAAGTCTAACGTGTGGTTACCGTATTTAAAGTAATGCTATGTTAAAGCTGTTATTTTTTTATTACAGTGATAAGGTTCTACATGTTGATAATAGTGAGCAGCTACTACAAGGAGCTGGTAGAAGATCAGGACGAGAACGAACGGCTGAGACAGCTGATCAACAGCGAAACGTGGTACAATGCTGCTTAGTCGAAACACTAGAAGTTTACTGCTTTTCGTTCAATACATGACATTCCTACTTTTAACTATACACATAAATGTATTTATGAAAATCATTTCATTCATTCATAAATTTTGGTAACGTTTCTTATTACAATGTGTACTTATATTGAACTAATATGATTTTACATTGAGTTTGCATGGTTTTACATTGATGTTACATGACTTTACATTGAAGTTACATGATTGTACATCGAAGTAATATTGTTTTATATTAGAGTAATATAATTTTGCTTTGAACTATTATGATCTTTGTGTAATAATTTCACTTATAAACATAAAGGAATAACATCATTTTTTTGTTATTATTCCTTACCTTTATGTCAAGTCTTATTCATTATCAAAATCAGTAAAACCTTGCGTAAGATTAGATTTATTTAATGTATGTATGTGTTTGTTGTTCAGCGAATGTGATTTAGATAAGTACATATATAGATTAATTCGTTATACGCATTGACTATTTACATTTATAAACTTTGGTAAAATAAATAAGCAGTAATTTTGTGTACAGTAACTTATTATTTTATTTAAAGCGTAGAATTTAATTACATTTAAATACAGTAGGTAAGATTTATTAAAAAAATATGCAATATCACCGCTATTACCCATGGGGGAAGGCAGAGATTAAAATTAAAGATTTCCACTGACTACGGACCGGACATGGTTCCAACTCTCGTCTCTTCTACGTTCATGAGGCTTATTGAAGTCGTCTTATTTTATTTAATAGATAAAGATAAAATTACAGGTATTAAAAGTATGTAAATAAGTGTATATATATACTTATGTGTATATATGTACGTGTTCTTAGGTTCGTATAGATGTGCTTGTTCTTCGGTTTATATGATGTTTGTTTTTGTGTTTCTCTGGCTAATGGGTAGTTTTTTATAAATGGCATTTTATCACACTGTTCGATACTAATCATATTTACTCACAGGGCACATCGCAATATTATTGGTGTAAATATACACACTTGTGTTATTAAGCAAAAATAATAATATATTTCGATAAACGTATTTTTTATTTGGCATAAAGTTTCATTGTATTAAGTTATTTACATTTACAATACGAATATGACGTATGACTGAACGTACAATATAAAAATATCAAAAATACAGTGTATTTCTTAACGTCAATACTCTATTCACCTTAAAAATGTTTAAAAGGTAACATTTTTTTGATAAGCTTTGATAAAAATTGTATACAATTTCGATAAAGAATAAATAATACAATGTAAAATTGTTTCAGTTATAATATCGTTAGAGATAAATTTTATAAATTGCAATGATTTTTATTAATTTTAAATTAAATACAATGTTAAATTGTAGGATATTATAATATTCCCCGATGAAGATGAAAATACAACCAATTTCATACAAGAAAAGATAAAACCGGATACAGTGTTAAATAGTGTTAGTGCTTTCCTATATAAAGTTTATAAAAACATAATCAATATTTTTATAAATCAAATACAGTGCTAAATTGTAAATTGTGTTCAACTGTTATAATAATTAAAATTATCCTTAAAACATTAGTTGAATGTGCTGATCATAAACGAAGTGTTCATCTATGTATATTAGAATATTGTAGACAAGCAGAAGTCAGCCATTTTTACTAAAATGACTTACGAAAGCTACCAGTTTACTCGCTGCAGCCATAGAATCCAATATAACTATCATGAAATGCAACAGGTGCAGTAAATATCACTTAGAACAACAATATCAATAATATATATGAAGACTTACACTATATCAAGTGGCAGTATGTATACGAAATATTTTAAACCCTTTTAACATTCCATTACCGGAATTTGGTCTTTGAGGTCTTCGAGACTGCGAAGGGTTCAGATCATAGTCTGCCACGCTGGCCACGTGCAGGATGGTAAAGTACACAAGCCTATAATTGTTATAGAGAACTACGATGTGCAGAGATCCTTACAATATGTATTTTTTATGACTTGTCTGTTTTTACTATTATGTGTTTTGACCAAAAAACCTTCCGTTAGATACATTTTATTTTTCTATAGCTTGGTATACGACATGTTCAAATTAATTTGACAATATAAAGTACTATTTATGTAGATACTGCTTAACTTCGAGTAAGTTAAAAGTATTGCTGTACAAAAATATATTTTCTATTAAGAACCGTTATATCAACTTTAAACAGAAAATTAAAAAAAACAGTTTTATTTATTATTTTGATTTAATTTAATATCGCTTATTGGTTTTATTTTAATATTGCTTATTGCTTTACAACCATATTGATTAAGAATCTTCTGCCAGATTAACATGGCATTTTTAAAATAAACCTTATTCGAGAAGCACCTGCTTACAATATATTCAAGACGTATTTGTTTATACGTATTGTATAACGTAAATATACAATACACTAAATAAAGGATATTCAAATGTTCTTATTTTTACGACTTTAAACTTTGTTTCCTAGTAGTTATCACGAAATTACTTGGATGCTTACCTTTGATAAAATATTTTTAAACATACGAGTACACAATAATTGATATTCATCGAAATATGTTTTGTTATAACGTAGTATTAACTTTTTTTTAAATAATTAAATCTATTTGGATTTAATATATTAACCCTTCTAGTTACCTTATTATAAACACAGCATGTATTAAGGCACAGTTCTATATAACTTTGTCTTTTGTTCTTATACCGAATATCGGTCTATCTATCAACGCCATCTATTATCGAGTAAGCGAACTTATGATACAGTATATAAATATCCCTATTTTCTATCAAATATAAAAAAACATATTGTTCTTACTACATTTGTACGTACTATATAGCTTTAATCAAAAATATTTTGAACAAAAATGTGCAAGGTAATTGAACTTCTTAAATTCACTTTGTCACATCATAAATTCTGAGCAATTTATAAAAAATACAATTTAATACAGGACATTACATCTCTTATTTTAAATAAATAAAATCTGTTGTATAAATATCTTTATAGTGCCTAATTTTATGGGATGTTAACTCTATGACAATATTAAGGCTATAAATATATTTTTGTGTCCGTTTAAACAGAGTCCGTTTCTCTTGTGTATTTGACAGTACCATCTCTTTGCATTTTCACTATTGAGCTCCATATGAGAATCACCAAGTAGATTTGGAGCACTGAAAGAAATAGAAACAGAGATTTATTGTATCCGAAGGTGTTCACTGAATTGTTGCTATTTAGAACTGAAATTGTCCCTTCTAGTACACAGTTATGTTTGTATACTGTGGTATATGGGAAATGATAGCACTTAAAACTGGTACATGATAGCAATAACAATTCAAGTATTGCTGATTGATGGTAAAAATGATGCCGTGGACATTTTGTGTAGTGGAGTTATTAGAAGTAAGCTTTATCATCTCTGGTTACACTTACTGAGTTGGAAGAGGATAAGGAAGAGCTCGCTCGCGGTCTCCCTGGAGAGGAACGCGATGCTGTACACGAAGCCGATGGCAGAGAACACGATCTCAAAGTACAGGTACACCTTCATTAGCAGTACGTGTTTCTGGAATATGATCGATAGTTGTTTCAACAAAGGTCTTGGTCAATTTGAAAAAAAAAATATAGACAGGATTATGATGTTTTCGAGGCACGTATTTCATATTGAAATTGTACCAAATAATACTAAAATGGCAACGTGGATAAAATGTGTAAGTGAAATAGCTTTTGTAATAGTTATTGTTACGGTATTATGTAATATTTGTCTCACTTTATATTTCCGGGTTTTGATTTGCAAAACCTGACAGATTCTTACCCTATGTAGTGCTACGATGAAAGTGATGGTCATGCCGACTTCCAATATGAGTGCTGTGGTGTCTGCGATGAGGCGGGGATACTCCGAGGAGTCCGTGAGCTCAGCGCTTCGGATGTACGATATGTACATCGACAATAGCGACGTAACCACCACTGTTAGCACCTGGAATTTCAAAACATATAAATCAATAATGATTAGGTGTTCCACATTAGCAATAGCTGTTCCAATCTTAAACGTTTGTATGTAGACATTACTTAAGCTTTTGACAAGGATACGATCATTATTAAATCTTCGTAAAAAAATAGGTTGTAGAATCACGTTTCATTGAATCTATTGAAAAGTAATTAGCTTAAAGTGCTAGAAGATTCTGTTTGGAACGAAGTTGTACCAACGCTGCGACGGAGTTAAGGTATAAGGTAATAAATGTTCACAGATACAAAGGATAATGTAAATAAAATAAAATAAAAAATAAATAAATAAAATAAATAATCAAGTTTTTGTTAACGTTCTCATGTTAATTGATCGTTATCTAGTCAAGACAATTCTGTTGTAATTCTCGTTTAATTAGAAATTCCTCATCGTAGAAAGAAGAAAGAGTTCATAAATTAAAACTAATTAACTAAAATCCGCATGAAAACATTGATTTTATAGTACACAAAGAGATATGAATTTATATTATTAACACGTTTTATTGGTATAATCAATACGGCAGCACACCACTTCGTTCTGGAATCCGCGTGTTACTTTCTAAACAGAAAGTGAGCAAACAATTTCATATCGTTGTCAAATGAATGAAGTATTCTATAAAATAAAGAATGAACACAAGAATGAACACAAAAATGCAAACGACCTTCAACGAAAAACAGAATTTATTCAGAGAGCATTAAATTAATACTTAAGTAAATTAACATAATTGACGTAAATTATAATGTTTGCGAAGATAATGTTAAACAAATATTTTCTTTTGCGTGCTCTAAGGATTGGTGCGTAAACACGAAACGCAAAAACAATCCGTCTGGGGTTATATGTTCAAAAGTGTTAGCGTTGAGCAACTGATGAAATATTGCGTTAGCGTTAAAATTTTGATGAAATTATGCGTTAAGCTGTTTCAAATAGCACACGCCATCGACAACGATAGTGCGGTAGAATGCGTTGCGTTACGATTGTTTCCTGAATTTGTGATTTGGTATTTATTACTCAGGCGAAAGTCCAACTTACTTTTCGCTAAGTCTCATTAATTTATACATGTACGAATTCTTTTTCAAAGAATAACAAAAAAATTCAATCTTATCTAAGTCTGCTTATCTATGTATGCATACATATATTAAGCAGCAAATATTTACAAAGCTTTAATTGAAGATTGCTTTACAAATGTATAATATCTCTCGATAATATTTTGGATTTCGAGAAGTTAAATAAGATGTGTAATTTTAGATTAACATGGATAAGGCGAAAACAGTTTGTAACCGAATTAATGTACAAAGTAAGCGTAGCTATATAAGGTAGTCCATATTAGTTAAAATACACTATAACAGAAATAGAGTAATTTGCATGCAACAAAAAGAACTAATATAAAAAAATATAAAAATTCAAAAGGGATTAAAGAATCTATGAGAATGTAAATTACAAACTAAAAACACTACATTAAAAAAAATGCTAAATAAAGAAAAATTCAATAATTCCAAGTGTACTAACAAGGCTAAAAAGTGTGTAATATGATTATTATTAAGCAGTTTTAAAGATAAATTTGAGCGAAAGAAAAAAAAATATGAAATATATAAATGAATTCATAAATTTCAATATATGTATAGTTACTATTACAAATGATGCACTCACCAGGTTGACATAAGCGAAGGCGATCAGGCCTTTCCTCAAAGGCACGCAAAAACAGCATCGCGTTAGAATGGGGATCTCGATTGAATTGCAAATCTTCTCTCTGCAAAGATAGGGAAGAACGTTATTAAGTTTCCATGACCTTAATTGATTATAAATGGACTACCATCGATTCGAAGACAAATCGACTTAGTAGGAACGGTTTGAGAAATTGAAAACATTACTAATGTAAATTTTGTTGTAGACTTGGCTATGTAAGATGTATGTATAAGAAGTAGGTAATGACAGACAGCGTTGACACGAATTTAGAAAAGTCCTAAACAAATCTTAAATATCACCTATTACTTACTGAAGAAAAACGTGACATCGTGCCTCTAATCTTCGAAAATATAGGCAGAGGATTTTAGTAGGTACACTCTGACGTTTCACTAGTTGCGTTTTACGTCCGAATAGGCGGTACCGGGCATAAATCTAGGCTCCGAGTCAGTACTAGAAAT
>DWTO01001225.1:0-16917 GCA_018244755.1 Jemadia pseudognetus
TATCCTTACATACCTGCCGCGCCTCCTCCACATTCATCATTCTCTTCATACATGCACGCCGGTTTTGTAGGCTTCTGTCTCCCCCATCAGCCAGTATCTGGCCTATTTGATCAAGATAGGTGAGTCTTGGCATACCTCGGCACCTGCGTCCATCAATAAACTAATAGTAATCTAAACTCATGCTTGTAATTCCCAAAAAGGTAAACAGAGGAATGCAGAACGCTCCCACGTTTCCCCAGTTATGTTTACGTCCCACTATGGAATAGGTGGTGAGCCTATTTCCATACACCGGGCATATTTCCAGACTCCGAGCCCTACTAGAAAAACTAAGAAAAATGCAATGGAGCCCGATTCGGGGCTTGAACCAAAACACCTTTCATTGGGCAGTCGCGCCTACAACCAACACGACAAACGAGGCAGTCAAGTTCGATAAAAAAAATTACAATTTAGGAATATTCATACGTTATAGAGTAAATAACTAATACATATAAAATCAGTATTTATTAAAATAAAAGAAGTCATACAAGCTGTTGTATATATTAACAACGACGGGATAGAACTCCACCGCAGCGGAGAAGAGAATGATGGCCAGCGCAACTATTCTGTTAACGCAGCGTACTAAGTACAGGTCAGATGTCAGTGGATAAGATTTTCTTAACGACTTCACTTCGTAGACCACGTCTTTGGGTGGTAGGACCTGGAACAATTTTAAATTCCTTAGATTATTCCATATAAAATATAAATTATTATTGTTAACACTACAATTAATGCTGTCGTTATTATATTAATGATGAAATCATCATCATTTAGGTCTGTTCTGTTTTGTTTGTAAATAGTTTCCTAATATTATTGCTAAAACAATATGTATTCATATAAGTATATTTACCTGAAAGCCTACTCCAGATTCAATTGCTGACGGTCCTAAATTTTTTGGGCATGGCTGGAAAAATATCGCAATGAACTACTTTTGACTTTCAACACTGTAATTGACTTTTACGAACTACAAATATATTATCTTGCCTCGCGTAACATCAGCAAAACAATTAGCAGCCATTACTTAGTTGGCGTAATGCAAAAAAAACTTTTTATAATTTTAAATCACATTTATGTATATAGGTAAATGGAATTTGAAATCGTAAAAACTTTTTTCTACACATATATAATTAAAGCTTACGAGCGGAAACTATTAAATAAACTTATAGTTAGTTGAATAGTGCTCTATTTCCTATATGTAGGTACCTGTTCACTGGCGCCGCGTGGTCTATCACGATTAACGTCCGCATGTATTGGCGTAGCATGGTTGGTCACTATGTCCAGTGCGCCCACAGCATCACCCTTTCCCCTTATCAACTGCATCAGATGACACCAACAGAAAGGGACAAAAATTCATAACACAGCCATAGCTTCCGGTGAAGGTCATGCGCAAATTGGCAAATCGTAATTTATGTATAAAATGATAGGCAAATCGAGATCAGTAGAGTAGGTAGAGTTGTAGCAGTTCAGAAGTAGAGGTATTAATTACTAACATCTGATATAACAACAATTATTGCCGATTGAATATCAAAATAATTTAACAGAGTACATATTAATAAGAGCACCTAACATACATAGTAATAGAATTTTAATGTTATATGTATATGATTATTTTATGCCTCAACACCAAAAGCTTCTAGAAGGCGTGACATCTGTTTTTTAAATTACTTAATATGTACCTACTTCGTCGCTCTCAACGTTTGAATCCGTTGGAATATCTTAAACAATCTGTCAAGCCAAGCGGTACCGCTAACAGTTTACAAGTATTTCCAATATTGTATACCCCACATTTATGGAAAGATATAGGTAACTATATATACACAATCTTCTTTTCATTGGACTGAAAAATAAAATATTTAAAAATCGTCACTCACATCCGCATGCGATCCGCGCCAAGTAACACTTGTAACGAATAAAAATATAACACCAGCTTTCATTTTGTTTCAACACATTGTTCCATTGTAAATTACCAACAGAAATAAAAACCAGATTTAGCAATCGTTTTACTTTTATTGCCGCAACGCCATAATAAAAATTCAAGTGAACACAAAATGAAATACTTCACGTAAATATTGACGTGGCATATACGTTTCTCCTCTTTATATTGAAATGTTGCGACTAATAACATTCCTACTTGTGGTGTTTCATGTTCATGGACATCGAAATGTGAGTTTTATGTTTTATCTGTAACATTTTTAAATATTTTTTTTTATTATCTATGTGTCTGCCACAATCTACTGATATATAGGTATTAGAGGTATCCGTTTCAGGAGTATTCAGAATTTGAATGTTTAAGTTAAAAAGGACAAATGCGACTTTAAAATTACATACCTATAAATGTCACTTGAAGGGAAGCCTGTAAGGTCTGAGATTTGTATATGACGTTCTCCAAAGCGTGTTGATCTGCCGTTAAATCATGGTGGCAAACTCTATAGTTCACTAACCTTATTCCTTATCATTCTGAGTAAAAACCCATAAGTAGAGCGGAACGATAAGAAAGGTTGAAAATGCTACTTATGTTTCACGTAAATAATAGGACTCCTTGGTTAAGTGGTTGCGTGGTCTACTACCGATCATGAGGTCCCAGGTTCAAATCTCTGGTCGGGTACTACTGGATTATTTTGTCTAAAATATATATTCAAAATCTCTAGTAGTAGCTCGGAGTCTGAATTTCTGCTCGGTGTATGACAATGGGCTCACCACCTATTCCTTGATGGGACGTAAACGGAACTGGCAAAACGTGGGAGAGTACTACACTACCTCTTGCGGAATTACAGGCGTGATATTATGTGAACAATGCGTCCATTGAAATTTCGTAGTAAAACTTCTGGTCAGATGATTCCATCACGATTACGATAAAAACATTCATATTATTATTCAGAAAGCATTTCTTTACGCGCCCCTTTAAGTTACGACAGTCATTAAATGTATAACAGTGGGAACTGTCAAAACTTCTCTAATATTTTTCGAAGATACATAAACCGTCACGGAACTTATATACTTAACATTTATTATGAATATCTTTTCGTATATCTCCGCGTACCTCACGCTCTTGTGTGCTTGTGAGCTTTCTGTTCAGTTAAATTTTGCTTATAATCCCCGCGGTGTGCATGCAGGTTGGGGATCGCATATTAGGATAAATCAATTAAGTGAAAAACGTATTAATTAACTTGTTATAGCCGGTAACACTGTCAAGAATACAAATTATAAATTACGTCGGCTATATCTATGCGTATTTACGGAAAGCCATAGACAAAAATAATATAGTTTTAAATATTTCAAATGACATCACGTTGGCCAACATTACGGGTCCTGTGTTCAGTCGTTGAATGATTGACTCAGCTCAGTCTGATTAATTTGCCGTATGTTTTCGACACACATGGGCCAAGACGCTGATGGCTTAATCAATCTACTTAATGGAGGCAAAAAGGTTTCAACCTTCCAATCCTGAGAATTTCTCTTGATGATGGATTGGGATTAATTAAACCTTGGATCACGGAGTTAAATCTAGATTCAAGGCGACAAGTTACGGCTAGATACAAACAGTCGTCTAGGTGACGAATTAATACTAAAAGCAAACAATACCTAGCCGTTAATCATAACTTGTGTAAGTACGTGTTTAACAAATAAATCGAATTTCTTGTTTTATGTAAATTCATATTAAGTAAATCTATATGCAGAATTATTTTACGGGGCTATCATTATCGGATATGAGCAATAGAAATTACCGCTAGGAGAATAGTAAATAAGTAGGTATAACTATATCTTAAAGGAACCAAAAGTACCTACTTTTCGTTTACACTTCGCTTCGCTGCGTTTCGCTATTTTATGAAATTCACATTCGCTACTATTATGAAATCCAAAACAAGCGATTGTTATTTAATATATAATTGAGTTTAGTATTTGGACTACACTACTGAATGTTTGATCTATTTCGATCATTTTTCAAATGCGTTAGAGATAAAAGAGAATTTACATTATATTTTTGTATATATATACAACACATACCGAGTCTTTTAGCATGTAAAACCTCATAGTATTTCGTGACGGTACAGGATTAAGTACTCAGACATTTGTATGTTGTACTAATTCGGTAAATCCCGACCAAATTATCTCTTTTCTGAGTAATTCAGTCACAGAAGCTTATCCGAACACGAATTTGAATTTCAAACCCTTCAACACGTGTCCAAACTTGATAATAGTCTGTACGGTGTTTGATCAATGGAATATCATTTCATGCAATTTGCCTTTTGTATTTTACAAAAGGCATCATTGCGTTATGGGAAATTCTATCTTAACAGATTGTAATAATGATGATCATCATCATAGTCATCCTGTTCCCGCCCACTGCTGGACATAGGCCTCTCCAATAGCACGCCACTAAGCTCGATCTTCAGCTCTAATAATAATAATCTTGTAATAATAACAAAATTCAATTATTGTTGTAACGACTGTGTTTGATAAGTGGGTAGCATATGTAAGTAAGCATAAATAAAAAAAAAGAAGTCTCATTTCGTATGTAGTCTAGGGTTCTAGAGTAATTATTAAAATACATTGTACAATAATTTTCAGAAGATACAAAAAGATGCAGACCTGCAGACAGCGCTCATGCCACAAGAATTAAATCCAGAATTTGTGTCAGAAGAGGTAAAATATATCCTATTTGTTCCTATTATATTTTCAGAGGCTATCTTCGTCCTGGATTCGAATCCCGGATCGGCCATTGTTGGATTTTCTAACGTAGATTTTCTAATAATGGCTCGGAGTTTGTATATATGCCCGGTGAAGATAATAACCTTACCACCTATTCCATAGTGAGACTTAAACTTAACTGGTGAAACATTGGAGTTTCGTAGTACAACACTCCTCTGCCTACGTCTTCGGGGATTACAGACGTGATGTTACGTTAAATGAATTTATGCATTAGAAAATAATTTCAGCAAAAACTTTTCACCATTACAATTAGCGTTTCAATTGACTGAAGTCGAATAAATGCCTTGACAGTCTTCAGTAATTAAGTAAAAAACCATTTAGGAATATTATTTATATGAAAGAGGGTATAATCGGTTTCGTATAAAATTGGGTAATGAAAAACGCAAGAAAAAGTTTACGAAAATTAATTAAAACGAGGTTCGACGTACTTTAACATAGAATATATATTTCATTGAAAACCGTAGTAAAAACACGTCATTTTTCCCTGAGTTAAGTTTTTATCATAAATGATTTAATTGTCAAACAGGATTCACCCTGGCGCGCAGTGTTGCCAATACGACAGAAGCGAGACACGACTGAAATCCTCAACACTGACACTACAATCGCACAGCTGAAGCGTTACAGTCGGATAATCGCATATGTGATGCTAGCCTTATCCGCTATGGTCGAGATTACTATATACCTTATTGAGACATACTACATGCCTATTTGAAATTAGTATAAATGTTTTTATACTGTATAATTTTTAATTCTAAATATCATTTTACTTTTTTGACGCCCTTTGCCCCGGGAGAGCGCCACACAATGTAATAAGACAGTAATAAGACAATAAGACAATAAGACAATGTAATAAAATAATTCTAAGCCTGGATATCAACGAAGATATAGGTAGAGCATACACCGGGCACAAGTTTAGACTCCAGGGAACTACTGAAAATTCGCACTTAGAACGATACAATAATATATTTTTTTTATGTATTTTGATGTATAATAAAGAATAATTGTATATTGTATATTTTCAACACGGCGGTTGTCTTCAAACCAATCCAACGTTGGATACCAACGTTGTATGTATTATTGTATGTCGGATACCAACGTCGTATGCATATTACAAAACGCCTAATGGATACCACTTGTATGTATTATTGCTTTATTACATTTTAATACACGTCATTTTCAAAGTCAGAAAACAAAAAAGTATATTTATCTAAGCAAATAAGCTTAAAGTGTACCTAGTTATGTCTGTTTGTTGTATAGAACAATATAATAAAAGGGTATCTCAATTCGTTATAAACTTGGGCCGTATAAATAAATGAGATCCGTCAAAGTCCACAACCATCCTCACCGCAAGCGAGCAACTATCAGACGATGATAAATATGTTTAGCTAAAGAAAAATTCTCCGTATTAATAATCTGATTCATACATTTCGTTCTTTTCCTCTTTATATGTTTCTTCTTTATATGTTCCTCTTTATATGTTTCTTCTTTATATGTTCCTCTTTATATGTTCCTCTTTATATGTTTCTTCTTTATATGTTCCTCTTTATATGTTCCTCTTTATATGCATTCGTTTTGTTTCTTACCCAAATTCTTGTCTTTATCGTATTGTGTATAAAATGTTATTATAGCAAATGCGTTCGTTTTTTAGAAACATAATATATATATCTCACACACTTGTAAGTTGAAAAATTCGGTCTAGGGGCTAAAAGATTCTTGAGAAAGAAGGACTTAAAAAAATCATTTTAATGCTTGCAACGCTTCTAGAGTCTACTCGTATTTGTATATAAGTGACCCTACCGCCAACCATCCAGTGGCACTTTTACCTGGTTGAAATCATCATCAAGAATCATACATTGCTTTATAAAGATTAGTGAAACCATTGTCTAATGAAGTTAGTCCTTGTGAACTGAAGGCGGAGACATTGGAGTGAGCACGACAAAAACAGTGTTCAGAGAAATGTGTTCGTTTATTTGTTTTTTCTGTTAATGTATCATCTTGTTTTTCTTTAATATAGCTTGATTCAACGGTTGATGCAACTTTAGATCAGATGTGGTAGCATCCTGTAAAAGATCTGAAAATGTAAGTATATTTTTTTGGTGTCGGACTATTTCCGGCTTAATTTTACAACCATTTCTATGATTCAAAATGTATACACACTTGTCGAGATTATTGATTAAAATAAATCTTTTTCAACCCTCCAGGTACGTACACTCTAGATATGTACAAGTCGAGAGTTATTCTACAATATACCCGAGAGCCGGTACAAGACGAATTTGAGACCGTAAACAGAATGTTAATTCGTTCCGAAAATGACATGTCATGTTGTAAATACGTAACATCAAAAAAAACATAGTATCACGTCGTGAATTCCCAAAGAGGTAGACAGAACTGTATTGTATGCTCCCATGTTTCACCAGTTCCATTTACGTCCTACCACCTTCAAGAAATGTACGCGTCAAGTTGTCTATTTCTATTGTGTTCATATATACTTCCATTATAAATGTAATTTAAAAACCTCTTTATATAAGATCAAGTACAAGAAGAAATAGAATTAAAGCAATGTTACCCACAAGAAGAAATATTTGCATATATATAATTCAAAACTAGGTCATTACTTAGCAAGAGTGTAATCTACGACAGATGTCAGTTTCGGGCTTTCGAGATCAAAATCCCGAGAGCAAAATCTCTTCTAACTAATAAATTACAAAGTGAAGACTTCAAAATGAAGAATGCGCTTCTAAAGGGGGGCACTAGTCATTGAAATACCGAGCAAAAGTAAAGAAAACGGAACAAAAGTAGTCGCAATACGCTAAGAGCTCTTTCTATTCCTACAAAGCTTTGCATTTCAATTCTAGATATTGCAAAACTGGAACTGGTTATATTGAAACTAATACTCTTGGAGTTTTCGTGAAGAAGCGAACTTCAATTGCACCACTTCTCAATTTTCTTTGTTGTCTTGTCAACTTTATCCTTTGTACAGTATCGCAGATCTGTTCGCGATTTGTCCGATCAGGAACAATAAGTAACTTAGTCCATTTGTCCATTTAATGCTTCCGATGGTCAATCGGAATTTATAATAACGGGATCAAATTGTGAAATTTTTGATCTTGCTTTGTACAAAATAGTACGAAAATTATGTTACCGGACCGATTTTATTTAAGGGATTTGGATTGGGAATTATGGGTATTTATCCCTTTGTTTACGATGTTGTTTGATTATGATGTTGATGAATGAAATAGTTTTACTATTATCTTTGTTCTTTTATTGCTTATAACAGTTTTAAATGAAACCATGCACGTATACTTAATATTATTAATAAATTTTGAGTACATTCTTTAAAACTGTTTAACTAGTCATTTATTACTAAATTCATTTGTTATGTTCGTGACTCGAGGACATCATAACTGTAACACGATTTATAAAAAGCCTAATAAATTTGTCAGCGAAATACAGGCCCGTGTAGATACCACATTTCAACTAAGTTTAATTTAAATAAATTTTTAATAGCTATGACTGGACAACAATAATTGTCTACAATCTCACCAGATGGTAAGCGAAGTTTATTTCAGAAAAGTAATGGTTCATCACGCTTATATCATTTTCATAAATCTTGAAGTTAACGTTTGGCGTTAACGCTTACCTAAAAGTATTTTGTCTAAGCCCACTGTTAATCTTGACTCATTGTATTTAAGAGACAGGGCAGTACAGGACCTCTAAGATTAAAGTTTTATTTGGAAATAAGGCTACAGTGACCGCATGGATATTTACTTACCATCCAAGCGGAACTTTAACTGATTATAATAATGTTCTTTTATCTTATACAAGATAATGTACTAATTTATGTATATTTATAAAAACTTCTCTGTACAAATTTCACAGAAACCCCCATCAAATTTCAGTGTTCGTTTTAATTTATTCAACTTTTTATTTAGGGAATATTATGTCTTCATATTTTTATTACTCGCGTTAATATAATAGTATAGTTTTAGTATTAGTTAATAGATCTACGATGTAAATGTCTTTGTCTTATCTCAAATTAATGTCCTTAAATGTTACTTTTAAGAATCTGATTATAACAGACCTTTTTGTGACGTTTTACATTTTTGACTTGAAAGGATTAAATTAAATCATAATCCCTTCAGTTCGGCTAATCTTTCGGCTTGTCAAACAGCAACGAGGGTAGATCTCAAAAGGACAAAGTTTGACGCGGGTCAGATATTTCCTGTCCGATAGAGCAAAGTCAGCAACCTCAATTATTAATTCATAGGATTATTTAAAGAGGTTTAAGGTTGTTTAATTCAGGGTCTGAATGAAACATTGTTATTTTAAAGTTTCACGTATTTTTAGATACAAATGTTAAAACTTCACAATTATTTTTTAAAATACACCGACCAGACCGGTAAAATTTATATGTATATAGTTTCTGCGCCCAATATTACAGAGACTACTATATGTCAGCAACGTCTAACATTCGGAAGACGACAGTGCTTCCATCTAGGCGATAGTCTTGCTAAGTAAGTGCCCAATCTGTCATTCGTAGATGTCACAACATTATTCCACTACTCACATACACGGGTGCTCCATTTGATATGCAGGATCTACATACACCGAGCATCAATGTAATGCGGAGGTCGATTCACTTCCATATTGTTACAATTACATAAAAAATATATACCTAACTGTTATCAATGTCACTTTGCAAGAT
Organism: Jemadia pseudognetus; assembly: GCA_018244755.1. Lineage (NCBI taxonomy): Eukaryota > Metazoa > Arthropoda > Insecta > Lepidoptera > Hesperiidae > Jemadia > Jemadia pseudognetus. The sequence continues at coordinate 9,452 of DWTO01001225.1, forward strand.
TATTAATGGCTGTAGCTTAGGAGATCAAAACCTCCGATAACCTTAGATAATACACCCTGTTACCACCAACAAATAATACTTGTGTATGTGATTATCAAATTATAATGACTAGACTATCCAAGCTAATCACTGATACACAAATGACTCTATAAAGAAAACTATAAATCTGTCCCTACCATGAATATCCTTGGACCTTATTGTTTAATAAATATTATTTAGTAGTTTCCAGCGTTCTAGAAATAAATGACTGAGGTAAATCCCTAATGTGTATATATTGGGGACGTGTGGGAAGTATAAGTAAATGAAACAAGTTTTCGTACAGGTGACTATTAAACATTTAATTTAATACACACCCATTAATTTATCAGCAAAATTTACAGGTCATTCCAGAGAGTTGTGTATGAATAACATGGCAAAGTAAACGAACATAGTAAAATTTTAACATATTTGAAAACCAGCTGAATGAATTTTTCATATAGGATTTAAAAGTTGCTTTAAAATTCATGCAATATTTAAATGAAGCGGTTATTTAGTTATGACTTCTAAATCTATATAATAATCTTAATGCTACATTATTATTAAATAAAATTTTTCATTATCAACATATTTGAAAGACAAGAATTTCGGAAATTGAAACGCTAATTAAAATATAAAACATCACTTACAGATATATCGCGAAATAGTGTGACCAAAAATGAAGTTAGAAAAAACTGGGATGGATACCTACATATCATGTCATTTACATCATATATGTATATAATTATACTTGTTTTGGAATAGTTCCTACAGTGGTATTTGTGATACACGTCAATCCGACACTTTTGAATTAGAGTAAGATAAATTGACTTTATATTAACTGGGTTATGTAGCAAGGAATTGACATAACTGTCATAATTACTCCATTTTCTAACAAGTGATGCGTTTTGACCCCGCTTTATATGTACGTTGTTAAATAACATTTAAATAAATACTACTAAATTAATTTGGAAAAGAATTTTTTTATAGTAATTTTTTTTTTAATAATATGTACCTGGTTAATGCTTAAACTTAAATTGATTCATATAATATGAAAAATAAATGTATTTGTCAAAATATTTGTGCCATACAGTTATACAGAATGTCACAGAATACAAATTAAAAAATATATGCCCCAAATATCATGTTAGAACTGCTTGTTTTTTTACTTACTAAGGACTATAACATTACATTATAAAATAAAAGCATATGTTCAGAAACGTTCATATAAAGCGTAGGACTATCTTGTGTGGAGCGCGTTGCCACCCTAGTTGGTGGTGTCCTTGCGCACCTTGTGTCCGCGGAATGAAGCCTGAATCTTGGTGGCCGCCTTGTTCAAATCTGGATCGGTCAGATCGATCTTCTCAATGTCCTCCTGTGGACAAAAAGTATTTTGTAAGATATAACTTAACAATACATGTATATAGCTCTCAACCACAAAAAACATCTAAAAGAATTTTTCTCTTTCAATATATAAAAAGACCTCTGTCCTTCGAACCCGTAAAAAAGATTTATTAATAGAAGTGCTCGGTTTTGGTAAGATCAATTTGGATCCATAAAACGTTAAATTTATTACTTGATACCGATACAAATACAACCTTCGGAAAAGGCAGTAGAGATAACAGTTGACAAATTGGATTAGGTCCCGGTTTCAATATAAGCGTTTGAGTTGCGAACTATCCTTGTTAAAAAGACCAATTGTTTATTTGATTTTATGAAAACACCGGTTGTAGAGTTACGTAAATCTAAATTCGAATGTATATTATATTCGTTATTTTACTTTTTAAATTAATTATTAAAGTACTAATTTCAGGTTTCAGTTTCTCTTTGATATTATATTTGTGGAAACAACTTTTCTCTACTGGAATCTTAACGACGCATTTGGTCCTAATTGTTCAAACATCAAACAATTCATTGTTCGCTTAATGAGCTTCATTATAAACATTCTGACTACGCTAATATATTATATTTTACGGTCTGTAATAATGACAATTTGGACGCAATGGTAAAAATAATTTTGCTTCCAATTATGTTTCGGCTAGTGATAAGACAATTAAGTTAGATAGTTTTATTATTACACAAATGTTATTATAAGTACGTAACGGACTCATTAAAATGAAACGTAATATTAAAAATGATATTTAAACGGTATGAACGTTTAACATTTTTTGTGAACAATCCCTTATTGTCAACTTGTTCTAAACATGATGAATGTATTATTAAAATAATAATGAAAACTAGCATGGATACAGATAATAAAAGGCGAGACAAATAGTATGAAAGTTAGTAAAATTTCCAATACGTTAATAGGTACGTACAAATTTTTTTCGTGATTCGGAACTCTCTCTCTTAATCGTCTGTAGTGAATCACGTACCTAAGCTGAGGCGTAAAAGATATATTGTTTCCTTAAGTGATGGAATTGTTATTTTTCGTTACTGAAATTGCAAGTACTTGTACCGCTAAGCAATTTTTGTGGTATTGTGTTCGTCTTTTGAAGGGTGTGTTAAGGAGAGACACTGAGCTTCGAAACATTGATAGTCGTTATGCAACCATGCAATATGACCTTCGTGACTGTCTTTTGACACAAAAGTATAAATTGGATATAAATGCCAAAAGATACCTTATTGATATTCTATAGTTCTCAGTAGGTACTACAATATTTCTACTGGGTCGTTACTCTATAATATATATTTCTGTATTTATTGTAATTTGACTTAAAACATTTTAAATTGACTTCTGCATTTTTAGGTGTTTTGCCTTTTGGTGCCTCTATAGTAAATAAAGCAAAGTTTGTGTAATTGATAATTTTCCAACCATATATTATGTAGGTACCTATATAATATTATACCATAATTATCGTTAACACTAAAATATATCTGTATTCTAAAAGTGAAAGATCTATTAGGAATTTGATATTCAAACATCGAGATGTCTACCAAATTTATGAGACTAAACACGAAAATATATTTTCCTAGAAAATTCACGGGAAATATATGTATTTCGATATTAGTACTTTCGTGGCAAATAACAAATAACAGGCAGAAGATTTTTCTTCCCATTTATATGAAATCCTTATTATTTCAGCCCGTCATTTGTTTATAAAATTTTTTATTAACTGTTAATGTTCCAAGGAAATTTAATATTAGGTCCAGGTGCCGGCCGTCAGGATCCCAAAGTTAATTCCGCTTCTCAATTTACAGATTTATATACGTAATTCCAAATCTAATTCCTTGTTCTAATAGTGCTGGGGCAGGTGGGACCTGTAACCTGTGCAGGACCTCAATAACTAAAGTTATATAGCGCTCTTTACATTAGGTGAAGTTATAAACAATCTGCCAAGTTGGGAGAACTAGCTATCTGCCTTTACAGATTTACAGATAGTGTCCTTTATGAGACTATCCTCGTTTTTATCACAACTTTAGCATTATCCAAATCCCATTTATCATTGATAATATTAACAATTTGCTGTAAAACGTTGTCTAGAGAACTCTGTACAGTTCAACCTTATCTATTTCTCTCATGCTAATATTTCTATTCCAAAAAGTAGATATGCAAATTTCAAGTCGATACTCCGTATAGTGTAAAAAATTCTCTCCTTGCCGGAAAATCTAGTTTTATGAATTGCAGGATCGTAAATATGTTTTGGGTAAAAGATTATCTCCCTCCTAACGATATCGAATGTAATAATCGATTCTATTATAGGAATTGATAAATTACTGTGGTGCACAAGCTCGTATATATTTTTCTACCGGACGCGAGATTGTAGCAAAATATTACATGCAATGATAGCTAATAGAAATTACGTTGAGAAATTGTTTTATGTTCCCAATTATGATACGTTTAGCGAACGTTTGGTTCAGGTTTATTTCTGTGCCATTACACACAGCCACTTTGAAGGGAATGACGCGGTAATTATATTGAGTTACTCAGCTTAAAGCTCAGATGCGAAACATTAATGTATGTGGCGCCTTTTAGCGGTAAAGTCACTACTTTCCCGGCAAGTGGATAATTGAGCTATGTAACATTGTGTAACAATCAGTACTCGAATATATGTGAATATACTTGTGTTTTCGAAAATGTAAAATAACTCATAATTAATGTTACAACATAATGTTGAAGAAGTATTGATCGGCGACACCATACAAGGCAAACCTTAAGAAATGCTGAAACCCTTCTGGATTTTGCCATTATTAACAATTCTGTGATAAATGAAATCGATTTATTAACAACATCAAGGGATACAATGAGGCCCATAAATATACCCTGGAGAAAATACTGTTCTATCACCATTAATATGTTTCACCGGCACCGCTTATATTACTGTACTTCAGTACAGAATTTGCTCCAGAAATATTGCCTCCCCGAACACACGGACGGACCGCATAAATTCCACAGAATGTGAAATTCTAACGTAATTGGACAACACGGAAAGGACATTCTCTACACACACAATAACTTCTGGCTTAATGTTCATAGATAACGTAACATCGTAAACGTAATTTCACGCCTGTTATCCCCGAAGATGTAGGCAGAGGAATGTAGAACACTCCCGCGTTTCACTAGTTACGTTTACATCCCACTATGGAATAGGTGGTGAGCCTATTTCCATACACCGGGCGCATAACCAGACTCCAGGCGACTACTATAAAATCTAAATTAGAAAAATTTCATATGCCCAACCCGGGATTTGAATCCAGGACCTCCCGATCGGCAGTCGCCGTTGCAACCAACACGACCAACGAGGCAGTCGAGATGTGAGTACTAAGTGAATATATAAATACCTAAATGTAGGTATTGACACGATCTCTGCGTTCGTTCGTGCCCCCGCTACGTATATAAGTGACCTTCACGCTCTAATAAGGCGAAGGTCTGCGAACTCCGCGCATACGCTAGGTACTATAGGAATGTGTGGAACGCAAAGAAATCGACTTCCAGGTCCGTGCTCAATGTACCGTTACGATGTGTACTTGCTTTCGTATTTCTTCCCGTTTTCATTTCGCTTTTCAGTGTAAGTAGGTATTCCTGTGCGACTACATTATGTTAACGTTTCGCTTATGTGGAAGACGCAATTATGCTTCAGTGTTTTAAAATGTATGCGATTTTGGGTAGCAAACAAGAATAGGCGAAGTAAGCAAAACATTGGAAGTTTATAATGACTGCCCCGTTCTTGGTAGGGTGTAGTGGTTACAAACGTGACGGTTGATTAAGAGGTTCTGGGTGCGGATTCCGGGTCGGTAGTGTTGGGTTTTTCTAACTTGAAATTTTCTAGTAGTGACACGGATTCCCGATGTGTGTTCGGTGTATGACAATAGGCTCAACTTCTACTCCATAGCTAGACATAAAGCCAACTGTTGAAATAGAGGAGTGTACTAACTACACTCTTCTGCCTACCCATTCGAGTATTATACATGTGATGTTATGTTTATAACATGTCTCAAGTGCAAACCTTTGTAAAGTTCAAAATATAATATAATGGATAAAGAAAGCAATTAACTCAACAACGTAGTATGTATAAGTTAAAAAACAATTTTCTAAGTTGTATTTTATTCATACATATATGCTTATGTTGATTCTAATTGGAATTTAGTAAAAAATTATAACATTAATTTAATATTGAACACTTTAAATCTAATGAATTTTGTTCCTATGATGTTGCTTTGTTTATTTTCAATTTAGAAACTTTCATACCAACCGCATAAAATAGGTTTATAATAAATGTGAAGGTAACTCTATCTCAATTTACATTTTCATCTCAAAACAACTCAAACAATTTTTTTGTTCGGTATCGAGATGACTTGAATTGCAAAAAAAAACACAGGCTGTTTAAAATACTTATTTAACTTAAATCTCCTAAAAATTATATAACAACCGAGAGGCAAAATCAATCTAAACAGTATTTATATGTAAACGAGGTATTATGGAAAAAAAATATTTACCAAATCATTAGTAATATTGTGGAAGAGTTTGAGAATTTTATTAAATTGTACACTTCATTATGTTCTATGTATATTGTATGCCTTATTATTGCCAAGCGCGATTATTTATGTTTAGTTTATACCAAAACGTACTAAATAACATGTATTCCCTAGTTGGAATTAAGGCTCGGCAAAACTTTCCTATTACTCTGACCCACTTGAAGTATCTCAGTAACTCGTGCCGGGGTAACTTCCCGAAGGAGTTCCTTTTCTTTCTAAGTTATATCGAGATGCCAGTGAATTAGCATATTGCAGATGCTGTCTTAATAAATAATGGAGAGAGTAAATAAAAATATAGCAAGTCCAGCCTTATTGCAAAACCACGTTTATAGGAGAATGGGAGTACAGGAATGTGGACCGGCTCTTAAACAGATATGAGGAAAATCCATGTAAAGGTTTGATATGTAGAAGTTTTTACTGTAGGTATGAAAAAATTTTTTGAAGCAAATTTTCACACACATTTCACAAGTATATCATAAGTTTCTTGCTGTATTTAGAATTTTTAAGTTAACAGAACCCTGTTCCACGTTAACTTTGATGGAATTTGAGTCAACAATTAGATTAGGTTGATTAATGTCAGGATTATGTTCCTGAAAAAACTGGTGTTATCTTTAAAAATGTCAATGAAAAACTCATGACGCTTCAAATACTAACAGTAACGTAGCTAAAGTTTGAAATTAAGTTAATTAGATGCCTTACCCAAGTTTTTATTATCTCCTGGTTTGACTGGTAGAAAATGCCAGTTGGCATTATGTCCGCCCTTTGTTAACAACAATAAAGAATAAATAAAATAAACTCTTCCAATAATTCTCGTATATAAAGGACGTTATACGCATGTGATCCTCGGGTCAGTAAATTATCAAATATAACTCAAGATTATACATTTACTATTATGAACATCATCAGATCTAGTAGCTTGGTCCTGCGATATAATCCTTCAGTGACTTATTTGCATTTATAGTATACTAGCTGACCCGGCGAACTTCGTACCGCCTAACAAGTTACGCAAAAAAGTGAACCCGCACTTTGATTATATTGCGTTTGCATGAGACATATGGGACCCAAAATTGAAGCATGAAAAATATTTGAAATTGAAACATCGCCATGTATTGAATAGTTATTCAACTTAACAAAAGGATTGTATGCGGTAAATTGTGTAATTTTCATAGCCATCTTTTAAAAACTTACAGAACTTAAAAGGGTATTTAACCGTTTATCTACAAAAACACCTTTAAATTCGTCATAAATAAATCGAGATATGAACTATTCTATATTTTAAGTTGGACCGAACTATACATATATACAAAATTTCATTCAAATCGACTCAGTTTCGGAGTTCATCGCGGACAAACAACGTGACACGAGATTTATATATACTCGTATATTAAGTTGTTGGTTGTGTTGGTTGTAAGTGCGACTGACGATCAAGAGGTCCTGGGTTCGATTCCCGGGTCGGGCACTATAGAATTTTTCTA
>DWTO01001226.1:0-16914 GCA_018244755.1 Jemadia pseudognetus
TCTTTTTGTTACCCTTATAATGTCAGTAACAAAATGAAGATGAAGTTATATTTATATTACTATATATCTAAACATTCTTGCTTGGTTACGTTGTAATCAATAATTTCAATATAATGACACGTAAACGCAGTGCAGTTACGCGGTAGACGACGGCACGAGGACGCCCAACGCTGTTGGAAACAATCTATTTGTGGACGAGAAACGTGTCCACGTTCACGTAGGAATTAATGGCGGTAAAGACTCTGACTATCTGATAAATGTTTAGCTTTCATACTGTTGTGCTCACGATTATACGATGACAGGCAGGGCTTTCGGTGCGTTCTATACAAACATTTCTATCCTCAAAGACTTAGGACTAGTTTTAATAAGTTTCTAAAGAAAATACCAGCTCATATGTATGTCATTTCCATACAGTTTGCAGTTAGCGTCTGACGTTAACGGTTACGGAAAAGTATTTTGTCAAAGCCCACTGAACCCATGTCCGTACATGAAAATGCTGTGACTTTGTTGTGTAATATGTGACACTTAGATAAAGTATAATCCTTATTGATTATCGCAATGCTTCTCGCCCGGCCGTGTGTCCGTATTACAGTCATTACGTTGCTTTTACAATTTTGCAAATACATAGATGTATTATGGAATGTCACAATTTTCATTTAACGTGATGTGGTTTACTGCGAAAGGCCTGAGTAAAATGGGCGGTAACAATGATTATTATCGTTTGATGGTCCACTCAATCGCAGATTAGCGCACCGTAACTCTCTCATGCCTCGGACATTGTCAGATCTGAACGCGCTGCTTCAAGTGTATCCAGACTCTGACCTATTTACTGATAAATGGAAGAAACTTTTAAATGTATGCTTGAAGTTTTTGAGTCTCCTGAGCTAGTTAGAATAACTTAGCTAATATATTTTTTATTATATTTTTAATTAACTTTAAAGATTGATTTTATTTTTATTCATTATGAGAAGTTCGTCATTGTTTTATATCTATGTATATAGATGTAATGGAAACTACGGAATTAATGTAATTGGTTTTTTGTTATCGTACTTACTAACAATAGATAAGTTATTAAGTACCCTTTTGAAAGTTGGGTCCTTGGACTTTGTATACCGCGTTTAATATTTTATACCTAATACGAATGGATCTGTAGGGAATTGTATGATAATAAAGTTCTAATATCGATTGACCCACGAGACAAGAAAGTTTGGGCACAGAGACTAGAGGTCACGACCGTGGTCTCGGGGCGTGAGAAATTACCGATTGCGGTCAAGCGAGTTGCGCAACGCTCAGGTTGGTCTCGCTGCGACCAGCTATTTGTCTGATAGCCGTCTACCAGTTAATTGTCTGTGCCACCGACTCCATCGACCATGTTTCGACCTGCCTGCTTGATATTGTGCTTGGTTGCTTCAGTGGGTAAGTAAACATTGACATTTTTTAATACGTTGTCTTTTTATATGTTTAGTCATCCATATTCTATAATTTTGCTTTTTAAATATTATATTTATCATACGAAAAATAAGGTAGACCTAAATTCATTCTAATAATTTAAGCTATATCATTTACTCGTGTTAACTTAATACATTAACCCTCTGATTCCATCACACGACCTGTCTATCATTATCTATCGCGTTCGTACCTTTTGCTGTACTATTTCACTACGTTATGGATGAAGTTCTAGCGATCGCAAGAGGGAGTATTAATATAACTATTGATCTCACAGATCTTCAAGAAACAGTAGACGCCGATTGTTGCACAAATGACGTGCAAGAGACACAGACACCTGAGTCGCCGGAAACTGAGATACAAGAAGTGGATCTGGAGGCAGCTTGTCCAGAACTCAGTGGGCAAATCATCGGAGGGAGGGCTAGTTCGGTTGCGAGACATCCTTACCAAGTGTCCATGGTAATCAACGGAAACTCCTTCTGCGGCGGGTTCATTATCAGCAGAGACTATGTTGTAACCGCCGCGCACTGTGTTCGGAAGTGAGTGTGACATTTACTATTCATTAAATTGTGTTGTTGTTCTTTGTATAACGAATATGTTTGAAGCTTGCTAATATTTACTTTTATAAAGTCTCATATGATTAGTCGATTGACGAACAACAAAAAGGCCAATGCATTGTTCGAATCAAATGTATCTTGGCAGACGGGGCTGGGGTAGTTGAAAATAGACAGTTATTACGGCGTAAGATATTATGACACAAGAGAGTTCTATATATATGTTCTATACATATATGTTTATCTAATAGCTGTAGGTATACATTGGGAGCACGATTCAGCAGAATTGTTGACATGATTTATATACATTTTCTAGCGGTATCCACATGTTGTATGTTTATATTGCTGAAAAAATAAAACTGTACTCACACATTGGCGTCAGAAACTAGGAAAGAACGTTTGAAAACGTACAATTACAATTGACCTTTTGTGTATTTGGATACATTTTTAGTAAAATATACTTGTATTGGGATATTTTTTGTTTTGAATAAGAAATTAGATGATATTGAAGAAATCAATTTAATCTTATTTATAAATTATTGTTGTATCAATATATCTGACGCCTATATTCTGAATCAGGGAAATTGACGCCTAAGGTAAGAATTACGAAAGCTAGTTTAGATTACGCTGTAGTAATGTGATACTGGAAACCGTCATCTGTCGACATTGTTTCTGTTGGTGGGTAGGATTTCATTTTCATACAATAATTTGTTCGTTCGTTGTAACAATTTTCCGTATCGGGAGGAGTAAGAATACATTTCCCGACCCCGTGCCGGGATACTAGTCTAGTCAACAAGTTCAAAAACGTGTTAATTAGACATAAAGCTCGTAAAAATATGTGTGATATCTCATTCGATTCGGAATGACGCCTAGAAAAATGATTTTGAAGGATGAAATTATGGTGAAATCTAAACAATTCAAAGAAAAAGCTCCCCATTTTTTTTAAATGTCTATTTTTTTATTAGTTATACCACTGTTAATTAACAAATTTTTTCCAATCTCCGTTTTTTAAAATATGACATAAAAGCTTCGTGGAGCTCTTCTTAAGTATGTACCTAACAAAATTATTAAAGCTTATTATTTTGTCAATTATGTTTTTTTAATGTACAAAGAATGTTTTTTTTTTGTTTTGACTGTTTTGATGTTTCAAATTTTTTTTTACTATAGGTGCATTGGTACCGTCATAGGTGGTGGTGGTACCGCCGATACGTGAAATATTGATTATATATATTTATAATATGTATTTTATAATCATGTCTTCATATTAATTATTAATTAATTATTCAGATTTCTAAGATCGTTTCATTATCACATGTTTAGCGCAGCACCAACGGCCATCCGCTTGCGTGTAGGCAGCACACGTCGGGACTCCGGCGGCAGGATCGTCGCAGTCTCCAATGTGACTGTCCATCCTCAGTACGGCAGACCCCGGTTCGACAACGACATCGCCGTGTTGAGACTGGCCAATCCATTGACCTTTACCAATACTATCAGGTCCATCAGGTTGCCTCAGCCTAGACAGGCCGTTCCTCTTGTAAGATTGACTGTTACTGGCTGGGGTCTTACCGCTGTACGTATGGTTCTATAAGTATAGATTTTGATAATCTCCAATTAATATTGCAAATATTTTTAATATAACGTTTGTTGTGCATGTGAACGTAAATTACCGTTATTACTCGAACGTTTGCTTCCTTCTAATTGTTCTGCATTTTGTCCAGTAACTTCATATCCATTTACTTTGAGACAATTAGACTGTTGGTGTTTTCAGCTTGGGGGTCGTCGCATTCCTCGCACGATGATGGAAGCACACGTGCCCGTGGTGCCGCATTGGTTATGTCGGCTCTCATATGGCGACGCGTTGACAGGAAATATGTTCTGTGGCGGGCACTTTCTCATAGGCGGCGTATCGTCTTGTCAGGTAATAGTTTCTATTATTATTGTTATTACGAAGCCACCCCTATACAGAGACCACTGATCAGAGAGACAGATACAGAGATCTGACCTGACGGGCTTCTTTCATTCATCACTCTCTTCGTATATTCACATCGGATTCCGAAACTTTCAAATCCCCTATTAATGACACACGTTTTAATTAAGTAAAAGTTTTATTGAAGTTATTACATACCCTTCAACATACATAAGATTCTTTTTATGTACGGTACAGGGCGATTCAGGTGGGCCGGCCGTGTTCCGAGGGATAGCGTTCGGAGTTGTATCGTTTGCACGAGGCTGCGCGCTGCCGCTCTCTCCCACTGTCTTCACCAACATCGCTTCTCTCCGAGACTGGGTCACGGAGAACACCGGCGTCTGATCCAAAGACAACTTTAACACCACATCGAAGGGTTCATGTTACACCAAACACATCTGTGATATAAATAAAGAGGACATTCCTAACGCGTGCCCGTTTCTACTGATGTCGACTGCGTTAATTTATTTTGTTACTTTTAAATAAACTTATCTTGCTCATTTTGTCGTCTTTTTGTTATAACATGTCTTCACTATAGTCCTGGTTTACGTTTACTAGGTTTATTTCTATTTTATAATAGATAAGAATTTGATATTGGTTATAAAATTGTTTTCCAATAAATGACGTCCATGTTATTTCAATACTATGATGCGAGCGCTGGTAACCTATTTTCGTAATCCTCAATTTATGAAAGTACCTAATACAAAATCCAAAATTATTTTAACTACACTTTCAATTATAATGATGTATTGATTGTTATTAATGCTCTTCCTCAGGTCTACGAAATGTTCCTAATCGGCTACCAGTTCAAAGTTCTATCCCCAATCTTCACTATCCATTGGGGTCTGCAAGCTAGGCGGACCCGTCCTCTCTGGCGGGAGAAGCAGAACGAGAAGAACCGTAAGCACTTCGAGACGTTTAAGAGAGAGCTATTCGCGAGGTATCGTCGGGATCCCCTTCATCTTCTGCGCAGACCCGCTCAGCAGGTTAAGAAGACATAGGCATCGCGAGGTCGTGCGACGAAGGTTGCCGGCCTCACTATTTTCATGCTGTTCATACAGCTCTTCTGACAAATGGATATCTCAATTAGCATGTTATTGTTGATTGATCAAGAACTCTTCTTAAATATAAAGTGTGATTCAGTGCGGAACGCGATACGTTTTAGGTTAAGATTACTATTGATAGTTATTGTTTAAGCTATACAATTGAATGTGCCTGATAGGGGTCGTCGAAGTATTGGTGCACTCTCCACATAGCACAAGTATTTTATTTTATTGTTTAATGAACAACAACGAGGTGAAACCCCTAGTTTAATTACGATGTCCGTTTTTATGATTTATAAGAAATTTTGTATACTTGTAGATTAATATAACGAAGCTTGGGATCTATGCAAGTATATGTAAGTATATTGTGTAAGTATGTGCAAGTATATTTGTATGTCATGGATACAAATGGGCGCTACAATTGTATAAGCCTGAAGGCCATTTAATTTATTGCGGTCATTTTTACATCGTTTGTTTATTAAGTTGCGGTTTTAATACTGCTTAGTTCACCCTTTCATCCAGTGATCCGTTCAGTTAGCTTTTTAGTATTTAATATTGGAAAGAATAGTGGTTTCTTTTTATACTTGGGCTGAATATTTGTAGATGAAAATTTCATTAACCAACTGTAATGGCTCGGAGACTAATGATAGAGGCGTGCGGCTTCTACATGCAGTGTGGCCTGTTATCACTGTGTTCTACTGTCTATACGACAGCTGAACTACTATATAAAAACATGTTATACCGTTATAAGCACTTAATTATCTCTCAATAATAAATAATGATATGATTCAAAGACATGACACATTCATACCTATTATTTAAGAAGAACACAAGGCATACTTCAGATGCAACAAGCTGCGAATCAACTTGATGATTAGATCCAGTTCAAGTTTACAATACTTGGTCAACAACTTATGAAATGAAGACAACGGTAGATATTTCTTCTTCATGGCCATGTTTTTTCTATGAGAACGGACAAACCTTTGCTGTGGTTTCATCCGCAACAAACTTAAGGCGCGGACTCACCGCGGCGCGCGGAAAGGCTACGCACGTGCGTCAAGCTTCGCTTTGCAAGAAAATATATGTGATTGTGTCCACTGCAACCCACGGACACGCTACACATGAAACCACGTTGTCGAACAAATGAATCCGTGCGCCGCGTGCCCGTGTACAACGTGCGCCGCGACGGGTCCGTGGTCTTTAAGTACATATATCATGGATGGTCGATCCAGAAAATGTTTTTTCGTAGCTGTCTATAATAGTTGAGCAGAACATAAGGAATCAAGTTCCTGTTTTTACGAATATTATCCACTTTTACCTATGATTAGAAGTCAAATAGTAAAATGCTTTTGCGAGAAAGTAATTAATATTGTCATATTATATAAATATTCTTCTCCCTTATAAAGAAATTGTGTAGAAAATTCATTTCAAGTATATACATACATATATACATATATATAAATTCAAATGAGCTCTTCGCCGAATTTCTCTACAATAAGGATACTTAATAAGTTTAATAATTAGGTTTAAATTAATTCCAAGCTATGTAGATGTCTGTTTTCGTAAGATTGTATATTATTGTTACACGTGTGCTGAACATTATGGTTGTACTGTTCCGAGGGGTGTGAGCAGAAGTCACACATTTGGAAACTTTTATATCGTGATAGAGTCCTTTGTACATACTATAGTTATTTCTACGTTTATTCGCTTGTTAATATATTATAAAGATCTATTATTCGTTATGAACATTAGAGCTTGTCATGACATAAATGAAATTATACACAGGCAATAGTTGTCTTTACCGGGTCAGAACTCCAGCAGTGACAGTAGTAAAGTTATGTGCGTGTTGTAGTTCAAATGGCATGGCAAAGAAAACATCGTGACCTACAGTGGAATAAAATCAAAGAGACTTGATGAAATTAGACAAAAAATTACTCGTTCTTGTTAATAACATCATTTAAAATTAGGATTAGTCCGCACGTTTATTACGATCGTCAATTCTGAAAATAAAAAAATACATATACATATTTTCATTTCCATGTGTCTTTTCGGCCATGAGCTCAGTGGTAGAGAAACAATTAATAGGAAGTTATTGTTACACTATTAAATAAAGCACGTATATCCACACTATTATTGTAGCTTTGCTACAACCTTTCTGACTTTTAGAAACCGTTTACAAGATGATCTTTTTAAGTCGGTCATCGTGGAACTCATACGTTTGATACTTAACCGGTAGGTACCTACTCACAACGTGTATGCGCCAGTCCTTTATCATGTATTATTGTCATTGTTACAAATAGCGGAAATAATGTCGTTATTCCATTATCATTTTAATCTGTATATACATGTTATATTTGAAATATTATTTTATATTTGTTGACATTGTTTACTATACAACAAATAAGATAGTATCTACTAATTAAAATCATTTAATATTTGTTGCTATTTATGTAATATTTAAGGTTTCTACAATTATTCAATAATAATTTAAATATTTGCTTCCGTTATTTTTTATTCACCGTGTTGAAAACAGTTCATTAAGGACGGTCAAAATCAAATACGACCATGAGTAAAGATAAGGCAATTTAAAAAAGTTAGTGGACATACTGAATTTTGCTTTAAACAGATAATCTGATATTTTTTTGTTCACGTACCCACAGTCCGCTCGGGTCAATTTGAAAGTACACACAACACAGCTAATTTAAAACAGATTACTGTGTATGTATGTCCTTAAAGAAATGTTAACACACACAGACAAAGTTGTGTAAGGCTGCTGATCGGTATTCTGTTTTGATCAATTTTTTTCATTCAATTCAAAATTTTTTTTTGAATTTGAATTTTGAATTTTGATCAAAAACAAAGTACAGGCAGCGAAAGATTTTTTGCGCATTATTTTATATTCTCGGTTTTTTTTAAGTACCTAATACGTAACAACAAATAGTTAAGGATCGAATAATTTAAACTGTACACATATTATGTTCTAAGTTCCATTTATTAGCAAAATCATGTAAATGCCGGAATGTCACGAGAGAAGTGAGTAGACAGATGAAATGATGACGAATGATTTTCGTCAATAGTAGGTACTCGCATTTAAAAATCACCATGTGTTGTATTGTATTTACTTACGTACAATACAACAATACAATAAGATGTGAAATTTAAATACACCATTCTTGAAGATGGCTATGTTTTTTTTGTATAATAAATGGAGAGTGCGTTTTTAACCTGAACCCTTCCTACCGCGCGCGGCGGCCGCCGCTGACGCTCAGCCGACGACAGCCAGGGTGTACGTGCAGCTACACTTAATTT
This sequence comes from Jemadia pseudognetus, assembly GCA_018244755.1. Classification (NCBI taxonomy): domain Eukaryota; kingdom Metazoa; phylum Arthropoda; class Insecta; order Lepidoptera; family Hesperiidae; genus Jemadia; species Jemadia pseudognetus. Next base: position 8,319 of record DWTO01001226.1, read on the forward strand.
ATGTGCGTAACGTTATATACCTATGAATAAAACTGAAATGTAACATGGCGCCTGTAATCATTACAGGCCATTACAGGAGCGTCCAGCAGTTGAAGGGTAAAAAGATTTGATTACAATGATATCGTTGGAAAACTCTAGAGCTGTGTATTTGGTAAATTGTTCACCATGTTCATATAGCCGGGGGGTCGTGTGGCTTAGTGATGTATCCGAACACCCAATCCCATACCACGGGGTACGAGAGACGCGTGTACACTCCGGGGAAGTTTCCCCTGGCGCAGCCGAGTCCCCAGGACACAACGCCAATCAACACGCCCTCTCTAACTATAGGACCGCCGCTGTCTCCCTGGAATTAGAATAATGCTGTTTATTTTAAAATGCTGATGTTGAATTTAAAAGAAGTGCCAAGAATGGGTGACATAAGTTTTGGAAGATGGTATAACTGTGGTAAAAATTGGAATTTCTTAGCGAGAGATTGCCCTTTCTCGAACTTGTTCTCTAAGTGTGAATATTTTTGTGTTACAATAAAAATTATACATTTACTGTACAATTTTTGTAAGCAGCATATTAAAATTAAATAATAAATAGACTTTAAATATGTCAATAATAGCGGTCTTATGGTGCTGATGGGGGAGTCAGGCGTCTCTGTAACCCGCATCTGTGTACGATGAGAGAGTGATAATGTAGAAGAGTAACGTAGGCTATGAAAGGAGAGAGATATTTGGTACTCCGTACATGCTCATACAATAATAATAATGATTACGTTACGGCACCTGGCAAGCATCTGGCGAAGGTTGGCTGAAAGAGCCAGCGCAAAACATGGAGGCGGGGTCGATGGCGTTTCTGTCCAGACCAGATTTCCGACAGCACTTCATTGCTATGGTGTTTATAACGGACGACTGTAAAAATGATGCACTGGAACCGCCCTCCTGTCCGCCGAATTATTGTATCATTATAGCCTTAAATAATATCATCGGGCACATGTGCAAATTGTAAGAAATGTAATAATCGGTGACCCTGGTCGTTGAGCCGCAGGTATCGTAGTCGTGGTCAGCCTTCGACTAAGACAAATATTTGCGTTAGTGATACCATTTGTACTAAGACTGGATGCAAATATAGGCAGTCAGATGTTTATGAGTAAGCAGTTCACTAGTCGTCTGTTTTCATGGTTTATGGCTTAAGATCTTTATTATTTCTGATAAAGAATTTACAAAATTCACTTACTGAGAAAGATGCTTAGTAAACAGATATGATTGCGATAAGGCGTACGTGTCACCTACGTCCATTTCTCCTAAACTCATGTTTGATCATTATAAAATATTGCAAATTTCCATCAAACCCTTAGTTTCCCCCATCCGGAAATAACAGCCGGCTTGTTTGCTTCCAGTCTGCTATCCTTCGCGACCATTCGAATCGGCAGAACCCTGGCCGAGAAGCGCAGCGGAGAGTACAGCTGCACCAGTCCCACGTCATTGACCTTCGACTTGCTGGCGTATCGCGGGTGCACAAAACAATCCTTCACATCATACATCTCGCCGCCATGTGTCTTCCATGAGGAGCCGAGCCGTACGGTGAGGTCGCTGGCACGAGCTCTGACAACCGATTGATAGACCGTTTTTGGATGTATTTGCTTAGCCTATCGGTCCTGTAGTGACAGTGTAGCGCTTTAGAGATCTGGGTGTGAAGTATGTAAAATGGCACTTGGCTAAAGTGGGAAACCCTAACTCTTTTCATTCTGAGGGGAGACGCGTGTCACTTAATACTACCTATCCTGATTATCAGCGGGGCGAGTCAATTGTTTTTAAAGAACTAATACCTTACATGGTAACGCTCGAAAATTACATTTGTCGTTGAAACCGTACAAAAATGACCCTGTTCTATTTGGTATACTGATCTTGAGTAGTATTTTATTGTTACCTACAACTGAAATTCCAAAACGAATTAAATAAAATTTAACTTAACATTGCTACAAATTAATATACTGGATCTCCCGCCCTAATGGAAAAGCTTAAACACATATCAATTAAAGCTTTAAATTTAGGTTGATATTATTAAACCGTTATAGGTAACAGTTACAAGTAAGGTACCGTTGTAGGTAATCGTTGGTAGAATAGGTTGTGCAGCCCACCGCTAGGTGGAGCGCGGTAATGAAAACACAGAGTTGAGGTAATGTTAGTGGCCTATATCCGGTAGTGGATTTTCGAAGGCTGATTAGATGATGATGTTAATAATGATGATAATAATTCGAGAACAACTGTAACAACTCAGTAATTAGATAGTCTCGCAAATAAATATAGATGTTTTCCGACTTTTCGGCCCTATGGATTGTAACTGAAATATTGAATAAGAAATATGAATAGCATGAATAAATTGAATCACATTCAGCCGTTGCCGATATATTGACGGCCGTTTCAAATTACAAAAGTAATGGAAGGCTAAACGCTTAAATAAAAACTGTATATCAAGTTGACAGACAGCGGGGGAGGATAAAACAGATGTCTCTAATACGCGAAAGATGTCCAATTGTGCGCCGCGCCGCGGGTCTCGAAACGTATCGCCATTCGAGTATGTCACTATAAATTCCTTTAGAACCATCGTAAAGCGCCCGCTACACATTGGACGGGGAAATATACGCTTTGTACGGGCAGCCGATTGGTGTTTTGCATTGGAAAAAATACGTCTGGCCCCTTGAGGATAAATTGAAATTGTGGGGGCAATTCGCATGGGGCATCCTATAAAAGAGTTTGTGCTCGCTCGAATTTGTACAGCGATAGAACGATTGGATTGTGATTCTATCTGTTTTGTTAGTGACGAGGCCGCGTTTGAGGAGCGTGCGTAGCATTCCTTAATGCGTTAACTGGAAACGAATGAGCAATCCATGACAGGGTGAAAGGATTACAGTAATAAAATTAGTCAAGTGTCTCACCTTGTGACAGTTATCTGCATTAAATTTTGAATTGTAGTTTCGCTCACACAATACTTTGTCTTTTATATCTATACTCTTGTAATTCATTTACATATTTTTTAAAATAATTATGCATATAAATAATTGATTGCTTGAACATTGAACCGAATACTCAGGTTGAGTTCACTACCGGGAGATCTCCAACAAGGAATAAAGGTTTCCAATCCACTGCTTTTGTGCCCCTCCGGGATGTCAAAAGGTATCGTTTTATGTACATAAAGAGCACTCTGTTTGTAAACGCAGGTACACGGAGTCCCACAAGTCGAATCTACACAGATATAATAAAGTCTCCTTTGTATTGAAGGTTAGGTTACCATAGAGATATTATCGATAGAATAGGCGAGCCATAAGCGCGTATGTAAGTGAAAATGTCTCCTAGATATTAGGAGAAAGAACAGGGATTTGTATAGGTGTAATCGTATCTGATTGGCTGCTTCAGTAATTAACGCGCGAAGTTGCTGGTGGACACAACAATTTAAAAAGAGACGAGTACCAAATTCATTCTATTTCTCTCTATCGACGAGATGACTCTTTGCTTGGCTCGCCCGCTCTACGTATATGATACCACTATGATAGTTATGTACCTATTTGTGGAACAATAATCTCGTTAGATTAATCGCTTCGAATTTGTCGTATTTGTATTTGTTAATGTTACTTGTCAAGTTCCAGAGTTCCTTTGACAGTTTGTTAATATGAGTTGATAATAGGTTTTTCCGAAGAATTTTATATCATTTTTTCTTTAACTCAGAATAGCAGAGATAGAAAAGAGCTATAAGACATTTTATGAAGCAAAGTGTGAATGATCGAGGTTCATTGCATTCCATGTTCTCCCTAAGTGTATCGCAACATCCGATCCTCCGACGATCCCGTCTAGGTACTACCTACTATTACTACTAGCAGCTGCCTTGTCTGAGCTCATGGGTATACATGCAGGACGAGAGCGCCCCTACGTACCTACTTCCACCCACTCGCGGGTACTTTTACTCGTATGTTGATTGTCAGTCAAAATGAATGTTAAAATAAAATGAATATTTTTGTTTGCTGGTAACGTTTAGGAGCTGGAGTACCTACTATATACATAAATTGAGCTGATAGCACTGAGAAAAATCCTATGTTTAGATGAATGCAGGGTGTTATAATACCTTTGCACCAAAATCGAATATATTTAATTATTTGTCCACGTATGTGCAGTATAAGAAAACACTATCAATTGTTTAAATTATTCCGGAGGTAATCCTAACACTAACTGGTGACGTTTGACAGTAGGCACTGGCAGAATCGAACTCGTTATTCTTCTAACATCATTTTAAATTCGTGACGGTAATTATAAATTTCGATTAGATTACTCTCGGGACACATTCATGGACAAAATGGACAAAAAGGTGTCTTCATCGAAAAGTAACATCACGCCTGTAATCCCCGAAGAGGAAGGCAGATGAGTGTAGTACACCCGCACGTTTCACCAGTTACGTTTACTTCCCCCTATGGAACAGATGGTGAGCCTATTGCCATGCACCGGGCACAAATCCAATAGCAAGTGATATTTAAACTTAAAAAGCACATTTTTAAGAGGTGCGCGCTAGGGTTTGAACCCGGTCTCCCGGAGTGAGAGGTCGAATTTCAAACCACTCTGTCGCTGTTTTTGTTTGTCTTCATTATCATCCTATTATCGTACTATTGGAGATAGGTTTTTTTGTCAAAATGGGAAGGGTTAAGATCATAGTTTGTCACGTTTGCCAAGTGCGGGCAGATATTTTTTTACAGAATCTAATGCGAAGTTATTTAAAGTATCTTTGATAGGTATTTCGTATGATACTAGAAGTTTTAATTAAATTTACATTTGTCATAAAGCAATAGCGAGAAAAAATCAGCTGTACGTACACGAAGTACTCCTTTTAAGTAGTGTTTAACGTTTAACTTACTTAATAGGCAATCTCTTACAAAAACACAGACTTCTATGATATTTAATAAGTGAAGCGAATGTGCCATTTTATGACTTCACCATCTTAGAAATATTTTAGATTGAAGCTTTGGAAGTCAGACTCCAAAACAATAAGTTTGAGATTTTTGACTCGTTTACCGCTCACGTAAGTATTAATAGACCGATTTCCACGAAATTTAATACAGTGATAACTAACTATCGTAGTCAAAGTATAGAAAAATTATAACAATGAGAACATTTATTTCCATTGGAGAGCGGATGTAGCAATAGACAAAAATTAAGTGACTTGTACCTATATTGTCTAATATCCAAAGAAATTAATAACTTTCAAGGCGTTAAAGTCAATTCAACTGTAATTGTAGTTACAATAACATTGATTCTTCTTTGCAAGTTTTCTCAATGTTTAAATGCGATCTTAATAGGATTTATAGTATATTTTATATTGGTGCGTAGCGGTTTCATAGAACAATATGAAAGCTTAAGGTTAGTTTACATTTAAACTGTAAGTAGGTGCTTGGCCGTGTATTTATGAGCGCAGTGGAGCGTACACAGTGCGTAGTGGAGGTTACGTAGCCTGGCTTGTTGAAATGGATGAGTAAAATACTAAAATGTTATGCCCTCATTTTTTACTATAATACGTTGCCTCACACGAATTATTCATGGAATTAATTTCAAGGTTTACTACACGTCAAAGGACAAGACAAGGGGCGCGGCGAGGACGCAGTACGGGTTCCATTTAATTATCACATATAAGTAATTTAATTTAATTTACACCAGGAGCGTAGTCGTTGATCATTTTTGTCAAGCAATACATTAGCATTAAAGTGCGAGTTACTAGCGCGACTATTGATCGACAGTTGCTAAATTCGATCCCCGGGTTGGGATCTAATTTATTTTACCATCTTGAAATTTATATTAGCCGCCCGAAGTCTGGATTAGTGTCTGGTGTATGGCAATAGAGTCAGCAAGTATTCCATAGAGGGACGTAAACGTAACTGGGAAAACGTGTAAGGCAAGGCTACAGAACCCGGGAGGGGTGATGGTACGTTATGATGTACTTATTGTTTTGTTTCTAAAATACATTTGGCAACACAACAAATAGTGATCATGTTTAATCAAAGATTTGGATATTCCGTGAAATTCCTAAACAGTTCGTTTATTATTGTGTATAAAGCGTTCGCGAAAATTTACTGAAACTTTTAAAGAGATCTCATGAAAACTAATGGGTTTCAACAAGATCTCCTACGCATCTAATTCCGACACAGAAACCAATTACAATATTTATACTAACCGCAGCAAGCAATGAGCGGCAGTCAGGATCCAAACATCGGTGACGACGGATCCGCCACATATAGGGAACGTCTTCTCTCTGAGAGACACTTGCCACGGCACGGCCGCGATGGAGGTGTTGCGGCCGGCCACGACGCGGCGGGTGGACCCTGCTGAGTATCGTAATTAGTGGTGTTTGGAACAATGTTCCAACCTTTATAATGTAAACCCTGTTGTAATTTTCATATTTTTGCAAATTAAAACCATGTGGTAATGATTCTGACATAGAACATAAATGAATATGAGTTTGAACATAGTATTTTTTCTTTTTGAGGTTAGATCGGATCTTTTACGTAACCGGTTGAGCTTTGGATCTTACTCCACTTGGATATGGCACGGGGACTACCTTTATGTGTATAAATACCTAGTATTGCCATAATTACTGTTACAAAGAAAAGCATTTTTTTATTCTACATAACATTTATTACAATTACAGTTTAATACATTAATATAAAACCTATAAAAATATATAAATCTTTTTATATTTATAATGGTTTATAATAATGTATTAAAGTAACACACTGTAATAGTAATAATTGTTACGTACAATAAAAAAATGGTTTTTTTCTCTGTAAGAATATCGCAAAACTTCGTATTGGCGCGAAAATAACAAAACACAATGAACGGTCGTATAAAAATGACAGTTTCCAAATTCAAAAGTAACATTTTGTTTATTTTTAATTGTAACAGTTTCACGGCCAGACTAAGTAGGTATAATCGAAATTAAGATGGTGATTAAAAATTCACAGGGTCATAATAAAATCACCAGTTTTAGAATACTTAATATCTCCAAAACCGGCGCATGTATGAAGAGAATGACGAATGTGGAGGAGGCGCGGCAGGTATGTAAGGATAGAGCTATTTGGCACTCAGTGCTCTCTACCTACCCCGCAAGGGACCCGGCGTGAGATATGTATGTTATGTATGAAATATCTAATGTCGGTGGCTGGAATTGCCAACCAGTCATAATGATCTTGAAGTTAAAAGTAAATTCAAATCTTTAATCATATTACTAATTGTGTTCTCTAGGAATACTCACCTCTCCGGGTTTCTGGTGAATCTTCTGGAACAATACAGAAATCAATTCAACTGAGATCAAAAGTAGACTAATTCCAACAAACAAAAGTCTGCGGTTTTCTTATGCTTAATACCAGGCATACACCATGCACAAATCCAGATTCACGCGACTATCAGTTAGTTTAACTAGAAAAATCTGTCTAAAAAATTCTTAATTAGAAAAATCCAATAGAACCCGTCCCGGGATTCGAAAGCAGGGCCTCTCGATTAGCGACCGCGCCTGTAGCCACTCGACCATGGAAGCAGGTATGCGCGGGGCTTGCGGTGACTGAGCTGGTCAGTGTCAATAAAAATAAATCTACTTACTTGCAAGTTTTTTCAACAAATTCTCGAACATGGACTTGTATCTTTCTTGAATACGAGACTCGTTGAGGAAGTGCAGAATGTCGTGTTTCTTGGCCTCCGCTTCTTCTGCCAGCTCTGAATAATCTACCTGCACGGTGTCCCGCGCGGCTGCCCCGCCGTCGCTGCTGCTCGCAGCGTCGTGGTCGTCGCAGTACGATACACTTGTCATTGTAAACACACCAATGAATGCCCACAACATTGCTATTGATTTATACTCTCATATTATAAGTTACTATGCATATTACAACAATGTTTTCTACCTAAATAATTCATGTGTAATTCTAATTACCGATCTGGTAATCAAAATTCAACGAATTAGTTTGTTTAATATGACAAGCTTAATAACACAGACATTAACCACTACCGCATCCCAAATTACTTTTTTAATATTCTTTTATATGTTGTTATGTACAATTACTATTAATATTTAAATCACTGTTAACAACATAATTTCGAAATCACAATATTCGCTGTTATAATTGGTCTTCGCCTGTTAAAAGGTTTTTTTTCAGTCCAAAACACTTTAGTTGACTAACGTTAATGGCTTGTGAACAAAGCCACCACAAAGTTACTTGAAGGCAACTACCGTGAAATGGCGAAGTTTTATTGTGTACACATAAAATTATGTAGTGTTTCAATGAGTTTGCTCAACAAAGCCGACTTACACTCTGTGTGCACAGCAACGACCTATAGCTATACATGTGTGTGTGATTAGTATTATCATTGTATCATCACGCCAGATTGCTTAAGCGGCAGACAGGGAATACAGAGTGTCAAATACTTTTATCCCAACAAAGCCAACGTGCTCTCTCTAGAGTCACCCGTCCCTTCAGCGCGCACGGAGCGCGGCCACGTCTGACTCCCACGTCCGGAACGACGTGTTGCGGCGCGACCTGCGAGTGGAGACACTCGAGAGGTTTGTGGCGTTGTCGGCGCGGCGT
>DWTO01001227.1:0-16909 GCA_018244755.1 Jemadia pseudognetus
CATGTATGAAGAGAATGATGAATGTGGAGGAGGCGCGGCAGGTATGTAAGGATAGAGCTATTTGGCACTCGGTGCTCCCTGCCTACCCCGCAAGGGACCTGGCGTGAGGATGTATGTATGTATGTACAATAATTCATTTTTAATTTTTATTCCTCAAAAGGAAACAAAAAAAAGTTAAGAAATATATAATAATCATCATCATCAACCTATTGCAGCCCACTACTGGACAAGGGCCTCCCCTGAAGGGTTATGGCCTTAATACCCACGCTGGGCATGCGGCAATATGCGGCATTGGCCAATATAATAGGTACGTCGCCTGAATAAATCTCCTCGATTAACCATTAGTATAAACGATAAAGTGAAGTTAAAGCATTAATTGGTGAAAGGACACCAGCTATTAGTTTCAAACAAAGGGCATCAGTCATCGGGGAACAAGCTTGAATTAAAGCCTCACGACTGAAGCGATGCTCGATACGTCGATGGTGAAATGAGCCGAGCCGCCATAATGAGGCTAGTTCGCACCCAACACCGAATTTATTAAGAAGTCCTGGCCGTACAAAGGTCAAAATTCGATGCATTCATTACATTTTATATAAGTCATTTATCTTGGAGGGCAAGCAGTTCAATGATGTCTGTCCTAGTTTAAACATTATTGACGTTCTTATGTTAAATAATATACTGAATAGTACATTTTAATAACAATATTGGCTAACATTACGACTATATGTATTGGAATATACTTAATATGTTTTTGTAAGATTTGACAACAAAGATCTTTCTTATGCAACGTCTAAATTATTCCAGAATGTCTTCTTATGTTATCCATTAACGTTTAGACGATCTGAATGACATAGTTCACTGGTTACATCTGTACCGTAATCCACAGTTAAACCAAATTTATACGTTCAAAGCGACAAGGTGTCTTGGCGCTTACGGTCGAGCGACTTGTCTCTCACTATTTAGGCGACAGGACAGAATTACCAACGTCCGAATAAATACTTAATTAAAATCTAAATTAGAAAATCTAAATTAGAAAATTTTGTAGTGTTCGACTCGGGAATCGAACCCGGGACCTCCCGATCGGCAGTCACACTTGCAACGAACACGACCAACGAGGCAGTCTATAATTAACATAACAGTAAAATTTTTGGCTTAAAAAGACTATAAAGTGCCATAGGCTTATTTAAGGTATTTTTGCCCATAATCCCCACGCTGGGCATTGAGGTTGGGGATTGTGTGGATAAATTGCGACGTCTATTTCAAACTAACCAATCACAAATCTAAGCAAAACGTCAAAACCTTGTGTTTCCTGTTTACGTATAGTTTATTTACGACTACATATCCTGAAATATAAACTTTATTTTTCTTTTCAGTGTGATATATGATACGTGGATCCGTATTTCGGAACCCCTAGCATTCCCTTTCATATGTATCATTTTAAAAATGTATGCGCGAGCGGACATTCCGTAGCAACGCGTCACAAGATCTGTCGAGATGTCCTGGGGGTGACAAAACGAATGTGTTCCCCCGTGTCCCATCCCATATATTGACAGGGCACTAATATTTTACCATTCCAAATATCTGCATCATATACTTTACTTCTTTTATTATAACATTCTTATTGTATAGTTTATAGAGTAACATTAATTTCTTTAATTTTAGTCATTTATCAAATTATCTATTACAGAATTTAGATTTTTTTTAATGGAAAAGATTTAACATAATATCTTATTAGTCTAACTTAGAATAGTATTGGTGGTGTACAGCTGGTGGTCACCACAACATGATCGTAAAAACGTTGTCATACATAATAGGACAAAAAAAAACAAATCAAGATTCTTATTGGAAACCGACCACTTCGATATCGCAGATATCATATAAGATAACAGTAGGATCATTAAAACTGCGGTTAGCGTGTCTGGAACGTGTCTGTAACGATTGTCGAGCCCTAACGAGCGCACGCAAAACATTAATCGTACAGTAATTTCAAGACGTTTCAACAGCGGTAATAATCGTACATTCAGTGAGCGTGTTTCAATGGATTATTGATAACGATCGCAAGGGCGTGGGCACCATTATCGGCTGGGTAGGAAGCTCAATCGTATATGAACGAATCTGATATAAATTGGTGATGCACTGATTTCTATCACAAGTTTGCGTTGTTTCGGAGGCAATGTAAATGTCGTAAACATGAATGAGATATAAGTTACTTATGTATTAGGTACATACCCCAAACACTAGGCTGATTATTATTGCAATGTTACATACATACATAGATACATAATGTGTACTAGATTAGTCGCCCAATATTTTTGTAGTATCACTATAGTAAAGCGTAAATAATAATAAGTCTATTAAAATCCATAACAGTCTTAAAAGAGTCGCTTAAAATAATACAGAAACATGATTTAATATATAAATAAGTAATAAGTGAATTAATGGTTTAATATGTAGTAACATTAGAATTACGTGTATATTCGAAATGTTGTTAACCTAACGCAAAACACACAGAACGAAACAACAATAGTCTTACATTGAGGCGCATTTCAATGGGCGTAGCGATACCGATCGACGTTTGGCGGGAGCGACAGAGCGGCGATTATCGCCCGAATGAGGAAGCGATCGAGCGATCTGTCGCCGCCAGCCAATTAGCCAATTAGAGTTCAACATTGTCCACCGACGCAGATCGCTGCACGTTTTTGTCCCATCACCCTAATGTAGTTTTGTCAAAGTTTAATAAAATGTCAGTAAATCGAAACGATTGACTGGATTCGTGTGAAGCACTATTTACAAAAAAGTCATTTTGCGGACGTCGTGTGTTTGATTTTTGTTTACATCGAAGTCGAGTGAAATATTTATGTAGAAATACCCATTATTTTTCTGAACTCTAATATGTACAATTTCAGTGGAAAGACATGTTTAATGTATCTAGTCTCTTATAAAACCTTTTTTTTATATGAAGATTGATATTTTTTGTATGATTTAATAGATGTATTATGTTATTTTAAAGTCTATATTTATTTTTTGTTCTTAGTGGAACTTTGAGAATCATTGCGTTTCTACTATTTCAGTATCATATTAATCGCAGTTAAGAGCTTATGAGGAATTGTATCTTAGTGTCGTAAGTCTCTCGTCGTGACATACGAGAATTACACCTGATCTTAACATGGCCTCGATTAATAATAATAATATTTACGTAATATTCATTCTCATATAAATAAACAGCTTACTTTAAATATTGATACGGAACTTAATATTCCTTAACAAAAATGTCATGTCATTTTCTTTATATAAGTTATATAGTTATACTCATTTAAATATTGTGTTTGGCAACTGTTTCGTATGTGAATTAAATAAATTCAAAACAGATTTTTAAATTGATGTATTCATCGAAATCCATTCATTTAATTAACACAAATATGTTTTATGTAAAGTTTAAGACATAGTTTGTAATTTTAATAGGCATACAAATATGATACCATAAGGTATTGATGTCCACAAAAAAATGCTCAAATCGTCATGTTTTAATCATAATTACACATATTTACAGGGTCATATAGATACATGTTTTGTACAGATCAATTACCTATATTTTTAGTTTAGTCAAATTAATAAATTTTCCGTGTTGGTACGGAGTAAGAATATATTCCCTGACTATGTGCAGGATGTCTTAAGGCGACTAAACCCGGCGCTGGCTGTTTGCGGTCCGATGCGGTCTGCCGGCACAGCTAAGTGCCATGGCCGCCTATGGGCAACAGAGCATGCGGTGTGCGAAGCTGGGCTCTGCGATCTCCAACCTGCAAATTCAACGTAGGGATTATGAGCATACTATTCTCTGGGGGGAGTCTATGTCCAGCAGTGGACTGCAATAGGTTGATAATGATGTAGAAACTTGAAGCTAGTAACGTGTGTATGTTAATAAGTCACATTCGCCACCGACTATTTGTTCGCTGCGCAGTAACGTCAATAGTTATTCTTTTGTTTATTATCTTCACAGTGAAAACGAAAAAATTATAATTCAACCGCGACAGAAACGTCAAAATGATCGATATTCTATTCGAAGTAATAAAATATCAATAGTTATTCCTTAAAATTACTACAAATATATATATAATTTTATGACACGCGCTCTTGGTTCAATTTGGTAACGAAGTTTAGTTTTGTTGTTTGCATTGTCATTCCTATTACTGCTGACCGTAGCTTCTATGAATATCATAAATTTCATTACACAAATTATCGTATGTATGCATGGCAAACGGGAAATGTAATTTTCCAACACGATTTGTGCTAATTTCCGCTTTGTTTCGCTAGTTTCTGTATAGTTTATATCCTACACTATGCATGAATATGTTAAAATGTAGGCGACATGCTTATTCGTGCATATATTTCAATGAAAATTTTTGAAAAAGAATTTACTAATATAAACCTACAGAATTTTTCTAATTTACATTTTCTAGTAGTGACTCGGAGGCTGGATTTATGCTTGGTGCATGGCAATTGGTTTACCACCTATCCGATAGTCGGACGTAAACGTAACTGGTGAAACTTGGGAGTGTACTACACTCCTCCGCCTACCTCTTCGGGGATAACAGGTGTGATGTTACGTAATAATACAAAAAAAATTACGGTGATAGTCTAGTGGTTTAGAGTTCAGACCCCACTCCGGGGTATTAGGTCCGAATCTTGGTGGACTTTTAAGAAAATTATGCGCGTTTTGAACATTGAATATCACATGCAATGGTGAAAGTAAATTTCGTGGGTACACCTGTGCGTCTTACAGTTCTAAATAATGTTCTTTTAGCTGTGTGATGTCTGTCAAACCGCACTTGACAAATAATAAAAAGCAGTGCAGAGAGACACAAAATGTTTTAACATCCGGTTTAATTATTATTTACTTATTGTCTACCCCGTGAGGGACCTGGCGTGAAGATATGTATTTGTTTATTTAATTTTGTTCCACATTATACCTATTCTATTTCCCCTACAACAACTTTTCATCTCCTGGATTCACTGGTAGATAATGCCAACTGCCATTAAGTCAGCCATTTGCGAACAACAATGATGAATATATAAATGAATAATAATTAATCCCACTCTTCACAGATGAACGGTCTCATGAAACCTGAAACATGTGGCTTGCAGAGCGAGCCTTCATTAACAGGGGATTTGCTCTTTCCGTCCATTTGCATTGTACGTGGCAACCGGAAAGGATATTAAGGTTAAATTAAAATAATATTTTGTATTGCAGTAATACATTCTCAGGTAGACTAATAAATTAATGGTAGGATGGACGTCAATTTCTGGCTGGTCTGGTCGGGATTGGAAATATTCAAAACAAGGGTAAATAGGCACTTGCTTCAGTCTAGGCGGCATCTCGCTTACCATCGGGTGGGATAGAAACGTGAGCCTATTGTTAAATATAAAAGACATTGATAGTCAGGTCAAATATTGGTGTATAACGGTAGAAATAGGCTTACTTTGAACAACGGGTATTGTCACTTTTTAATTCGTAAAGTTCGTTAAATCCCCGGTCAATCGTCATTTCAATTGGATTTGCCGTATAAGAGGATTACATTACTGTTCGTTAGCGCAGTGCTGAGTTCTCTTCATTGAGTGTATGTATATGTATACCTAATAATGAATAAAATAATATAAATTTGAATTTACATTTATATATAAGTAGTTGTGTAACCGTTGTTCTAGTAGTTAGTGGACCTGAGTACTGAACCGGGGATCGTGGGTTCGATTCCCACCGAAGACCGATGTTTGTATGAATGAGCAAAAATAATTGTTTTGTGTCTGGCTGTAAGAAAAGAATATATGTTAATTTTACATGTGTTAATTTATATACAATGAAATTCATTAAGAGACCTGCATAACTTAGAGTTCACAAAAAAAATTGTTCTGTAACGCGTGTGAAGTCTGCCAACCTGCGCTTGGCCAGCGTGGCAGACTATGGCCTTAACCATCTCACTCTGAGAGGAGACCCATGTACCAACCGTAAAACTATAAGAGGGCAAGGATATGATATGTTCAGCCATCGGGTTACGACAACACACGCTCTCTATTAGCTTTCTATGAGATCATTCAAATTTTGGCCAAGAGTACTGCCTGCTGAGAATAAGGATTACTATTGAACTGGATATATATTTTTTACCCATACAAGTTTTCAAAATATCAACACTACTTGATTGTCAAGCTTTTTAGCAGTATACTGAATATACTCCAAATCATATTAACTTATGGGAAGAGATGTCGATACGGAAGCTTAAGGGCATTCTAAAAGTTTTTGGTTACGAACTGTTTTCCGGCATCATTACAGGGTAGGGTATAATATGTTACCATTAATATATACAATGTTTGTATATTTCCCGCCGCCGTCTACAGCCGTTTTTCTCTTGGCGGAAATAGTGATCTCAAACTACTTGCGAATATTGCACACAGGAGACCATATTAAGGACACATCCTGTTACATCTAATATGCAGTTGATTACCAATTATTGCGGGTACTGGTATCCTAGGTAAATCATGTTATGTTGATTATCTGGTTATATCGTTCAATTATTTAACGACATTTGCTATTACGCTTATGGCATATGTGTAAATCATTCTTTAACTTCTGAATATAATATAATGACACTTTTGTAGTTAAACAAAGGTGACGCCAGAGGAGTCTAGTATCATTCGATCTATCAATAGTTATTTTTATTGTTTATTTTTTATGTTATATTATATTATGTTTCGTTATGTATATACATATATGTGCCTATTGCCATACACCGGATACAAATCAAGATTTAGCGCTACTACGAGGAGTATACTATGTGGGAGTGTTCTACACTCCTCTGCCTACCTCTTCGGGGATAACAGGCGTGATGTTACTTTGATGTTACGAGGAGTATACAAAAATAACAATTACTCCAATAATAATTTTCTCGATTCGGCGAGCAATTTCCGGATCTGTTAACAAGCATTCGAACGTGTATTTTTCCACTGATGGAGTTTATCGACATGAAACTATCCCTTTTCAGAAATTTTCAGCCAGACCACATCTGTAAACCATCTTGATCTTGTTTTTTTAAAAGTCTCATTGGTTCTAGCGCGGCGCCGCAACGCTACAATGTATGTATGTACATACATACTTGTAACGTTTATCGGTTTAAACTTTTTTACTAGTCCCGGAATCGTGTATCGGATATGAATAAAATAATACGCTCTGTAATAAATGTCCGTTCCAATCGTAACCTCACGATTTGTTACCGATGCCAGCTACGAAATTATTCCCAGTGTTTCATAGAACAAACCAACAGTTAGTAGGCATGTAATTAAATCTATTTGAATCGATCACAATCATTATATTTAATTCCCAAGGTTTCATATCTTACGTTTGAGTATCTTCACAGTACTTACTGTTCAACTGTCTCCAACACTGACTTTCTGTTATGAAAATTGAATGTGTCCTATATATATTTTATAAGACATTCAATAAAGAGGATTGTATATTACGACCAATCTAGATGTAAATTTATTAAAATCCATTTTTTCTCAATTCTACAGCATCAATTTATCTCAACAGTCAAAATAACTTCCGGTAGTAACGCACTAGAAGACGTTCGGAGCTAATTCTTTATGTTCGGAATTTAAATATTTTTACTTTGTCAATGTCAAACGCGTAATGTGAAATGGTCGTAAAAAGAAGAGTTACGGAATTTTGTACGCTCTTTATGTATCGGATCGAATTTTTATTCGCATTGCTCCAATTACATTGAATGTGGACACGGTTTTATGTGTTATTCCATTGGTAAAACTGTCAGCGATAATAAAGTCGTAAAATTTGGTATTTACTTAATTTCACAATGAACAACTTACGTTCGTTTTTTTCTTGTGATTTTACAGTCATGTAAATTGCTGTTAGTAAGTTTCGATTACTTTTTGATTAAATACGTCATAATTTTTTTATTATTAACAACTCCACGTCACGTGGGAGGGAGTCTGCGTCATTTCTGGCCTACTTCTTAGGGGATTATAAACATAATATTACGTTACCATGCCAAGTCCTTTACGGAGTAGGCAGAGAGCACTGAGTACCAAGTATCCGAGTATCTTGCAATTATAGTGCATTTTCTAATAACAATAATTTAACACTCACTACTTCGTCTAGTTCATAGCAGTGTTACAAAAATTTCAATTGATAACTGAACTCCTTTAAAAAAAATTAAGCTAACATCGTAGTGTATACAACGATCAAAAAAAGGATTGGAACATCGCGATTGCGAGCGCCGAGACGCCGAACGGGCCTCGAGATAAAGTCTGCTCCTTTAATAGAGAGCTGGCTAGCCGACAGAATAGTATCGTTCTAGACCATTACTCGTATAAATTATCGAATATGTCAGCGGCTAGCCTCAGTAGTGTGTATAAAATAGTCCTTTTACACGAGCGAGTAATGCAACGCAAAAATAATTTAAACGCCGCTACAATAATCTAGGACTAGTGGTTTGATAGAGTTGTACTCGTAATTATTAAAGCTTTATTTCACGTATAAAAAATATAGGTAGGTAAATGTTTACCTACATTCACCGTACCTACTATATTACTTTTAAGTGTTCCACGATTAAAATGCAGGCAAATAAAGAAGTAGATTAGATTTTAATTTTTTTTCCTACCAGACCCAATATAAATTTAATTTCTTGAGAATTGAGGAGCAATCAATGTGAGCAACGATTTTAAAAAGGGATCATGTATCAGGAACGCTGCAGATTTACGCGTGTAAAAGACGCCAGTTGAACAACTAAGCCATAAAACTACATTTGAATAACTCACTCGGCCATGGCCTGTCGCATTCAAGCCTAACTCTTCATTTATTTTGTGACCATTGTACGTGTAAATGCAGATAAGAAAACTGTAGGACATTTAATGAGGTGTTTAGCGCACAATGTATGTACACATATAGTATATTTATAAGCTTATTATGGATTTAATACGAATTATACAAGACAAGTTGCCGGTGTGTTTAAATATCTACGATGTTGGAATAATATGGAGATAAGCCGAGTTATATTATGCATTTTTGAGGATTTTTATGAATGAGTAAGTACGTGTTTTGAAGTTTTATAGTTTTATTATGGGTTGTTAGTGAAACAATGTGTGTATATTATGGGGATTATAAATAATGTTAGCCGTAAATCTAAAAATAAACATCACTTAAATGGCGTGTACAGAATGTACTTGACATCATGGAACTGTGATTAATTGTTCTTCAACCTGTCATCTAAGTGTAGATTTTGTAAAGTGAAAAAGTAAAAACTAAAGTGTAAAAGTAAAAGTAAAAACTATTGGTCTGTTGTAACGTCGTCAACTTTATCGTAATTGGTTGATATCCCGCCCCCACTTAGGCTATTAGCTTAGTTCCTTTTTCTAGGGCTTAAGGGATATATCTGAAATGGATCATAACTTTTGATGTTCGCAGTAAAATGTACTCGTAATTCTAAGCTACTGCGTAACGTTTATTAAACAGGTGGTATCGACGATGTAATGGTTATAGCTTTAACTGGAGTCGTTAAACTTTATCAACACTCATTAATGGCTAATTATAATGAAAGTCGTTGACTTTAAATATGATAAGAAGCTCAATATGACATTGTTGTATTAGGATTAATTTGTTTTATTTCGTTTGATACTAGTACTGGACTGGTTTAGAGAATATTAAACAAGAACATGTTACGCCACAGACTGTCAGTAAATAGTGACCGATTATCTCTAAACATATTGGTCTTTAAAAATGTGAATTTTACGAGGAGCCGTCTAAGTCCCTCCCGCCCCTATTTCATTTCCAAAACAAGTCTGCCAATGTAATTGTATACAAGTTTTAAGCTTACAAGGTGACTGTACGATGAGGTCGTGTGCGGCGCGGTCCAGTGCGGGTGCATATAACAACTAGTCGTGTTGCGCGCGCAGCCCCGAGTCCGTGCGCACGCGCAACGACGTGTTCTACCTGCAGCCCGAGCGCTCGTGCGTGCCCGACTCGCCCGTGTGGTACTCCACGCAGCCGCTCAGCCGCGCCGCGCTCGCCAAGATGCTGCACCGCGTCAAGATGGTCAAGGAGATCAATATCGCGCTGCTCACCAGCTAAGGTCAATTAGTTATATTAAATGTGTAAAAAAAATATTAAAAGTCAAATCGTCCTCACGACGTCTACATTTATTTTTTGACCTCTTAGTCTACTGCTGGATATTCCTAGCACTACTAAAGGTTTCTTTTAGACTTGCAAGGAATATTCGGTTAGTATTCGGCCTGTTCGGTTGCTTTTATTATATTCGGCTAAATACAGAATATCTACGTGCTATTCAGCCGAATACCGAATACTTAAGTAATATATTTTGTTGTAGTGAGATAATTGATAAAATAAAAGAAATTATTGATTAATTTTGTAGTGTTTATTTTCATTTCTTTTATAATCATGAAAGCCTTCTAGTACACATCTACAGATAGTCCATAATCATCTTCTGTGTAACAAAATTTAACGATTTCTCTATGCATTTGAATTATTATGGTAATCAAAGAACTATTTTTTCTGCATATTTAGGAAATAGATTACTTCTTTTTTTTTATATTTTGCTGCAATCTTTGATCAAAGAGCGAAATGTATATTTTCTTGCTTGGCACGATGTATACGGATTGTCATGATGTGATATATACAGTGCGATAGCAATAGACTGCGCGGAGAGGCCTGAGGTGGGCGGGTGGTGGGTACACTAGAACAAACGAGCGCGAAACAATCACGTCGATACAAGTTTTGGCGCCACACACCGACCGAATACTTGTGCCTACATATTCGGTCAGGAAGCTCGTCGAATATTCGGTATTCGGCATATGTCCGAATATACTATTCGTTGCAAGTCTAATTTTAATCACCACACTAGCCAGGAGGGTAGTTAGGTATAGTAGTAGTAGTAGGTATAGTAGATTCATTTATTCAAAAATTTCACAAAATATTTCTGTATGTAAACCGACATGTGTCACGCAACGTGTTTCTAATGATTGTTTCAGGTCCAGTCGTAGTCTGTATAGGCTACACTCAACAGTATTGGATGCCAGATGAGAATATCCTCAGAACATAGATCACAATGACCGCAGAGAGCTGAGCAAGCAACACCCACTCCATACTCCCTTATTGTTGTAAAGATGATAGTAATGTATATTTTTTCTACTTTGTGTAGCTGTCTACGTCAAGGAGATTGATCATTAATTTTAACACATAGTTTATATTACATAGAATATGTTAATTTTTTTTTGTAATGTTGCAATACTTTCTACACAAATATTCTGGGTGGGGTTGTTTATGTAAAGATTTTATGGTAATGATAAAAATTATTGTTCAATCATTATTGAATGATTGTTTTATCATTTTAAAATACATTTTTATTATTGTATCATTATTTATCGTTTTTATTTTGGATAGAAAATGAAAAATATAATGGAATTATATTGTTTTCAATGAGAGGTCGATAAATATGACCCACTGATTGTATATAGAAGTGCTAAGAGTGATGCATGTTATATGAAAAATTTCAAAAATGTACAGATATGATCATCCTGGTTTGTGACTAATTTGGTAACCTAGGCTTTACGTTCCTCTGTGCCAGGACATAATGTACATTACGGAGAAGTAATATTGAGTACATTATCGATAGGTAAAATAATAGGTTTAAGTAAAATTCCAAGTTTTTTTTTAGTGGAAAATGCACACTCCTGTGTTATAATAGTTCATACCTATTATGAATTGGAAATATATAAAATTAATCTCACATATTTTTTTTATTGAAATAATTATTATCTTAGGGGAAAAGAGTCAGATCCATATATTGTTTTAAGAATTATGGTGTCTGATGTAAGTTTTTAAGTTACTGATGTGTAAAAAAGAATAATGATTCTGGTAACATTTCGTTTTATTTATATAAAACCTCAATGACTACATGAGTACAAATTATTACATCCCTAAGGGAGGGAAATAGGGATAGATAGTTTGTATGAAACTGCGTCGGTATTGAAGTTACACACCTAACATTTTAGATTAAGGCTTTTAATAAATAAAATATAGTGTTTGATCGTTTGGTAATTATATAATTACCAAAAGATCAAACACAAAATTTTAGGATATCCCAAATGGCGGAAAATAGGGGTTGAAAGATTTACAATGGAAACGTAAACAATGGAAAATTGATATTTCCAAACTGCAGCTCCGACAAACATGAAATTTGGTAGAAATATCATTTTTGATAGGGAGAGAGAGATTTTCAATTCCCTTTGGAGGTAGAATTTCGTAAAATGTGTTTTTAGTTGACTTCAACGTATCAAGATATACCTAATATTTAATATGTATATAATGTAACTAATATAAATTTTAGGAATCCATGCTGACGAAGTCGCGGGCACAGTTAGTATGGTATACACCCACTACCAACACTTATATCACCTTAAACCAGCATCTACGAGGATATCTTTGCAAGTTATAGCTGCAGTCTAAAAAAAATAAAAGACCAAGGTTACGAAAATGTTTCTACTGCAATAATTCTTGTAGGAATTTAATAAGGAACTCGTGGATTTTCTAATACCATGGAATACGTGGAAGCTGAACTAAGCCAACTGACTGATTAAGTTCAAATTAAATAAGATTTGTTTATTATGTATTAAAAAGTCCCCGAAACTAACGTGCATGTATGAAGAGTGATTAATCAAGTACAAAAATCACGGAGGTATATGTAACGATTGACATATTTAGCACTCGGTGCTCTCCGCCTTTTTTGTGAGGGACCTGACGTAAAGGTATTTGTGTATAAATTTGCACCTCACATCAGTCACTGCTTGTAATATTTTGCTGTCTCGCCATATATTCTTTGTATGCAACCAAGGCAATTGTTGCGCTCGTTTACTAATAACCTAACCTACACGGAATCAACGTTCGTTCAATAAAATCCGTACACGAATCCGTCTAAATTATTAGCAAGTTGAAGAGACTAGGCAATCCGAATCGTTCGAAAGAGCCGATGTCGATTCAAAAAGCCCAGGATTGTAGTGTCGATTAGTCAAAGTCAATGCACACGTAAAAGCTGATGACTGGATTATCAATGTGTTAATACTAAATTTTATAACCCAACATAGAACTCATTCCTTTTTTAATAACCAAAATATTCAGTAGAAATAAATTCTAAGGGAGGAAAACGTTTGCATATCAGGTAATTATATGTAGATGATTTTAAACTATTTTTTGTTGTTTTTATACCTATAAGATTAAACACAGATTGATATTAATGAATTCTTTTAGCTAATTTCAAAACATAATGTGTACACCTGAAAACAGCATTAATTCTTTATTTTTTACATGATTACACCTCTCATTTCGGAGTTCAACAGACAATTGTACTTGTATCTTTATAAATCCTTTAAAGCTGTTCACCTGACCTGACGGAAACAGTATTTAAATTTAGGTAGACCATATACGACTGCTAGTTTTTGTCGTGAAAAGCTCAGTTGAAAGGGACTAATGGGGCTGTAGGGCTATTAGCTTTGAATTATCCAGAATTTAAAATTCAGTAGATATTAAACTATGAATCGAACCTGTCTAACAAATTTCGGTTTAAAGTTCAACAAACAGGTTACATACAAATAACTCCTAAAAAGTTGACCTTTCGTTAGCTGATAAAATTAATTGGCTACTCCATAAACATTTTTCATTGTAGACATCTCTCTCCCTTTTGTTATTTCAGATTGTTATACAATTGTTTATACAATATTAATGTCACCAATAAAGAAACCAATTATTATTGCAAAAAGCGTTTTTATGTATGTAAGTTTAATTGTTGACTCACTATAAGTTTATTTCTCTGCCATATGTGGAGCCCGCAATTTAATAAACCAGTGGATGGTTAATATTGCTTCTTAATAATATCAAGTGTTCATAATAAATAATATTTTAATTATTTTCTCAAAAAATCACATTTTAATAATGAGTGAAACACTCAATGAAATATAATATTACCATTTAGATACGTACTTTTAATAATAAGCGAACAATTGATTCTCTCTGTTGCTCTTATGGCAAGATGGTCGCAGGTTGACAAGGACGACAATATTTAAATGTGACACTAGAAATCGTCAAGTTAACAATGTATTGGTGCTATTGGTAGGAAAGAGGTGTAGTGAAATTTTCATCTACAATGGAGTACCGTGTTGATTGATTATTCATTTCATACATATTTTAGTAATGTAGTGCTGCCTAAATCCAAAAATAGTTATATATAATTTTTAAAATTATTTTAATAGTAATGTAAAAAGATAACTGCAGTGGTTGATCGTCAAATTATATAAATCATCTATAATCTTTATAAAGTTTTCTTAATAAAAAAATACTGGAGTTTGGATGTCGATCGCCATTTCAGTAAAATTAACGGTGCACTAGCGTGTGACCCAAGTGTTGTAGATGTGATCTCGTTCTTAGAGGTTTTGTGTTCTTTTTACGTATAAATAACGTGTTATTCCTTTCAATTTTGGCGGGAGAGCTGGCATGTTGCATTGAAAACGTTGAATGGCGATCTGTCAGCTGTCGTCTCCTGGCCTCGTCGCCGTGCCTTAATGTTTTCGTCTGCAAGCAAAATTAGCAGTAGAGTAGTGTAAATAGTCTGGCGGTGGACGATTGATGTGGTTCGATGATGCTGTAGGGATTATCGCGGATATGGATAGGAGGCGGTCGTACCGCAGTTACGAAGCCGGGTTTGACGCGTGCGATCCTTTGGGTTCGGTGTTGGAGTGGTCAGGGCGGGGGCCTGCGCGGGTTCTGCGGCGTCGCTGTCGCAGCGAGGGCGTCGATCGGTCGCCGTACGAGGATGCGACGCGGGAATCGCATCGGTCCGCGGATAGTAGCACCCGCCACCAGCGTCTGCTGCCCAACAAGAGTCACTTCACCATAAACAACGGTTTCGAGCAACGCCTGGACCGGTTCCATCACGAGTGCTCGCTGCCCGCCGCCGAGAACGGTGACTACGTCATGGCCCACGAACAGAATAGATTTCATAGGTAGGTAATTGACGCCCAGTTACCTACATAACCTATTCTTGCAATCATGTTCGTGTATGAAAATTACATGTAGTACTATTTAAGGCATTGTTTATGACTTTTATTATATGTTAAATTGACAACAACAAAATACTGCAACTGTCAATTCAGTCCAAATAATTACTTTGTTCCATATCAATACAATAGAATTTTGAAAACTGTAACTATTATTAGTATTCTTATGTAGCTTTCTTTTTCTAAAAAATCATTACATTTCAACAGTTACCAGCCAAATCGGTCAAAATTACACAGAACAAGTCCAACAAGACCATTATTAGTAACCACCTTATCTAATACTAAAATAGATGATAATCGACTGCCAAAAGTTGAAGAGTTACTTGAGAAGGTAGATCAGGACATGATGGAGGTCACAGTGACAAAACAACCGTTGAAGTCAATACTAAACAATCCTCTTCCCAAGTCACCACCTCAAAGTATTTTAAAAAAGCCGAAAGCGAGACAGTATCAGGAGTCAAAATCACTGGAAGGTCGCAGAAGGCAGAGAGCTTCAAGTGAATCCGATAACCTCTACTGTAATTTTCACATAGGATCTCCAATACCAGGATATGACAGGTTAGTCATGATTAATGGATACTGACACATCCTATCTTACCCTATCCTATTTTAATAAGAGCAATAAGTTACTAAATGGACCATATCAATAGACACAATTTTGTTCTGTTACATATGAACTAGTTGGCTTTGACAAAAATAAAACATGTTTCATAACCTCTATTACATCAGTTTCAAATTGATTCACTGTATTCTTAATAGCATGGCTGCGTTCTGACTAATGTATTTAATCATAATTTTTTTTATGATACAAAAAAATCGATTTCAATGAATGTTGTTGTAATCTATCAATTTGTTAGTATGGTTAGTTAATGCATTAAACATATGAAATGGACATCTTTCCAAAATTTATGTTGCATTTTCATGTACCAAGCTGTAGGTGCAATTTTCAGTTGTACAATCGATTCAATAATATGTAGTTAATTTATATAGAAATATGGACAGAGTGATGAATTTATAGGAATCACATCAAGTCTGTAAGGTTAAAGATAACATAGCTTCACACCTGTAATCCCCGAAGAGGTAGGCAGAGGAAAGCAGTAGCAGTAGCTACTGTGTTCTGTCCATATCCATCTGTAATTTTAACATTTTATTTTTTAGCCGTTCACCATATCTTTCAAGCAGTATGAAAAGAGCGAAGGATAATTCTGGCACTGGATACTCATATGGGACAGCTATAGCTGCTCTGGGCAACCCAACCATCAAGAACGCCTCATACCCCAAATCTCCAAGGTGTGCATGCAAGGACCAAGTTATTGTGACACCCAAAGATGATATGTACGGCATGCATATTTTGAGGACATCTGCCATCAATAGTGAAACAGTTCATGACATTCCTGTTGTTGAAACGGTGAGTTCAAATGTACATTATTTAGTAATTTACTGTGATCTCAAAGTGATCACTTATATAAAATTGTACTTTATTTAATTATCTATTTTCTATGGAACACAAAACAGAATACAATCATTTGCATATTTCAACATATTAATTAAGCAATAATTAGAAATACATCATGGTATAATAGTGCAAATAGTAGTATAACAAAAATAAAATAATAAATTAAATTAAATTATTAAATTAAATTAAAAGTAGATATGAATTGAAACCTAAAAATTGTTGTGTTTTACATAAATTAAACAATGATTTGTTATATGGATTGGTTAGTCTTGGTAAGAATAGCAATACCTTCTTTCAATAATTAATTTCAATTGTAACATAATTACATCT